>DWHO01001221.1:0-16159 GCA_018247575.1 Eurytides lysithous rurik
GGCCCATCCCCTCCCTCTCCTCATTCCTTCTGTCACTCTTGTTCCCGCTCCTCTTCCTCACTCTCTTAAAATTTACCCCCATAAAGACTGGCAACGCATTTGCAAGTTTAGTAATGTTGCAAATACTAAAACAATTCAGAAGCAGTAACGCTTTAAAACAGAACACTTATTACAAAAATTGATAAAGGCCAACTATAATAATCTATATCCAACGTAACCTACCTACCTACCTACCTTTTGTTTAGCATCGAGTGTCGTTCTCAAGAAATCCATTTATTTTACAATCCATCGGAATGTTAATGGTTTTTCTATAAGGCAAAACACTCGAGCAATTTAATTGTGATTTACGATGCCATTAGTGTAAACGACCTTCACTCGTAATTAGTATAATCGGATTATTTTTTTGAAGCTAACAGCAATCGGATCAACTGGTATTCCTGCTCCTCAGATACCGGAATTCAACCTGGATGGGAACAACAGCCTGAAACACAACGGCAGCGCCAAAGATTTGGCCTCCGTCATGGAGAACCTGAAGAAGAGCAGCCTCGTCTCGCGGCAGAACCAGACCCTGAACACGCAAGTGACCAGTTCCTCAACACAACAGGTAAGCGTTGTGTTACGTCAAGGGAAGTTTTTTTGTAGATTATATAGGTGGTATAGTTATTTTACTAATGATGTTAGGCGTATCAATTATTTGATGATCGTTCGGCGTACTACGGCTATTGACTTCGGCGTCGCAGGTCGTGGCTTCGATTCCCACCCGGGGCAAATATTTGCATGAACTACAGATAATTATTCTGGATCTGGGCATTTGTCCCTGTGAAATGTATGTATCTAAAACGCCCTTATTAACATATTTCTATCTTACAATAGGTGCAGCATCTTTTTGCGTAAAAGTATATAGATTTTTCAATCATTCGCGAAATCGAATACGTATTTGAACATCACCCGCCACCGATAACGGCCACTTTTTTTTGTATTGGTAAGAGAAGAGTCCGTCTGTGATGGAATTACTGCATTGCTATATGCAATGTTATATTCTACAGCAGTAATGTGCAAGGACTACTGTGTACCAATTTAAAGTTGGCAGTTGTCAGCGTCTTTACAGAGAATAGAGATAATATAAATATAAAAATAGATAATATAAAAAATAGGGGGCGAGCGCTGCGCAAAACTAAGCACGTTCTGTTCTGTTCTTCTGTTTCTGTTCGCTTGCCATCAAACGTATGACTTGCTCGTCTCGAAACATTATCTCCTAAAAAAAGAAAAAGATAAGAAAAGTTTAGTTTCTGTCATTTGATTCAGAAAATAATTCACCAGTAATCTTTTTTCAAAAAATGTTATTACATATTAATAGTTATTTACACACATGTATTTAATCAGTAGTTATTTCTAAGTTATAATTTTAGGTCAATCAGAAAAACACACGCAGTAATATTATGTAGTAAAAATACATTTTATTATTTGTATACGATTACACGATGTAGTCTGATACTACACTGCCGTGACTAGTCCATTACTGGCTTGTTTGTCTCGACAGTCTTGAATAAAAAAAAATTAAGAAAATGACGTGAAAGCAGTTGATTTTCACAATAATGCATTCAGTAAACTGTAAACGTAGACTTAAAACGTACACTGTTACTACCATCTGCGGGGTGAAGCATTACTATAGGTAGGTAAGCTATGTGACGTACAATCTTTTTAATTTTCTAGTATTATTTCTTTACTAGATCAGGTCCAAGGCTTTGCCTGCATGGATTTTAATTTTAATATTCAAATCTTCCTCTCTGTAATCCCCAACCGTTCCATTGCCCCGTAACTGGGTAAAAAGAAGAAAATAAGCGAACAAACGCTCTTTCCCATTTATTATTTTGGTGAAATATTGAATAAATATTGAATAGAAGTTAATTCAGGTCAATAGGTCGTTTAGTTAGTATAGTCTAGTGATGTTACTTACTTCGCGCTATCGTGTATTAAATTCTCGGAAACCCCAACGAGCCGCGATTCAATTGACAA
Source organism: Eurytides lysithous rurik (assembly GCA_018247575.1). Classification (NCBI taxonomy): domain Eukaryota; kingdom Metazoa; phylum Arthropoda; class Insecta; order Lepidoptera; family Papilionidae; genus Eurytides; species Eurytides lysithous. The sequence goes on from DWHO01001221.1 coordinate 2,017, forward strand.
CGTTTACGTGACGTTTTAGTACGTGAAATGTGAAAATGAGAATTAATATATATACTATATATAATATATATACCTATACTACAGTATTACTTGTAACTTTAATTCTCATTTATATATAGAGCATCGGGTTATTTCGGCCCGACCTCGGCCGGTTCATAAAACGGTGCGCGTTTATTTTGAATACGGCCCGCGCGGTTCACGGGGGAAAAGTAAATAAAATAAAGCGAATAATGCGCCTCGGGACGGAGCGCGATATCCGAGGCGCGTACCTATTGTCTGTTGGTAACGACGAGGTCGTAATATTTTATTCTTTCCGCGCCGTACGGAGTGAGCAGGCCTTTGTGTTTGATTTAGCACGGCCCACGCGTTAGCCGGCGCGAGTACCAGTCGCCCCGTCTTTTCCATTGACTCCGCCGGCTGTATCTTTGACCCGACTCGGTGGTTTCGCAATCGGGCCGCTGTACGCTTTTAATGCACCGCAAACGTTACGCCCGCCACCGTCTTTATTCGACGCAGATAAATAGAAACAACTCGATCTGTCTTTGTGTGCTGGCGCTTATGGAGCGAAAAAAAAATCGCCAGCTCCATTGAAACGGTGGTTGAGCCAGTGGCAGGGCGGAAGGGCCACAACGTTTGCCCATTATCTTGCGTCATATTCTTTTCTTACGTATTAATTGTATACTGTATCGATTGTTTCAAAGCACTTGCTTACTTTGCCCATGTAGATTGCCCTGTATTCAAACATTGATTAGTTCATATAGTGACGGACACACATATATCGCAATTTTACATCGAGTAATCTTTACAATAGTAAAAATGTATAGTTCGAAACAGTGTTTTTACGTTTGTCTGTCGTTTGTCGATGCTTAGCTGCTCCATTAACTTACTGAAGCATGTTTCATCTCAATCCTCTCACAAGCTCTTGAGACAATGACGGCTGAAATACTGGACCAGGTGGTGTTTAAATGTGCATGTGTGTGTGTGTGTGTATGTTGTCTCAACCGACCAGAAGAACCTAATAAGGACCCTGTAGAAAGTTATGCAACTCCCGTGTTGTCTAGTGCAAAATCATGACACGGTTCGTAACAGGAAGTGTATCACGGAGCAAGCCGGCGTTGCTTTCAGCGGTGGCGACCATTGGACGCCGGCACGTAACTCCCGGTCTCTGGCGGCCCGCCAAGCGGAGCGTGGCGTAACGTAGGACCGGGGCCGTGTTATTAGCCCCGGGATGCTACAATCGGACACACTGATGGATTTGGCCAGCGTGACATTTTATTTTGTTGTTTTTTTTATTTAAAAATAAATTTAAAAAAAGCAATTTTGGGAGGAGAACGTACCACTCTATGGAACTTCACTTTTTTAATGTCAGTTGGTTGGGATTTTGAAACACTGCCGCGGCGTCCTTTCGTTCCATTTCATTCACATTTCGGTCGGTTCGAATGTTAACACGTCCCTCCCCCCGCACGCTGCCACGTGTACCGTTAACGGTACACACTAAACTGCATCCCAACGCAATGCAAGCTGAATTATTGATTTTAAAACATTTGTATCTGAAATTTGATTTCAGGCAACACTATCTTATGTGACGCAGTGATGTTTAGATGTTTAAAGTAAATTTGGGCATACTATCATGTTTATATTTATAAATATGAAAATAATGTACCTTCTCTCAATAACAAGAAATATATATATATTTATAGAAAATTATTAAAGTGGTGACAGTGTACCGAAAATTACACCTCAGCTAAACATCATGGCAGGAAACGTGTCGACTCTTTGACCGCTGTTCAACATTATTAGATATTTGAGCGAGTGATGGAACGGACAATAGGTTATGTGGGTTGCACAAGAACACCATTTTTTTTGTTTACCAACGTCCAAAGGAGGTTTTCTTTAAAGAGTTCTCTCCCTTTACTCGCTGAATAGTTTATTGACTGTGACATTGACAAAACACGTGTTTGTAGATATCAACACAGTTTTTAATACGGTCTAAACTGACGGTTTTTAAGTCCAATCGAGAAATAAAAGTTTGTTTTAGATTATTGCGTAAGGGATGGCGTATTGCTATTTAATTTCTCGAAATAAACACAAATTTTCTTTATTCCACTTATTTCATGCGCTTGTTAGACGTCAATTCCGGTTTACTAGTAAAATATTGATTATCTCCAAAAAACCTTAAAAGGAACGATTTGGTTCTTATAAACATACTTTTTTGAAAACAAGCCAGCAGAGGGGGGAAGTACACAGAAATATTTATTACCGCACCCCTCTTTCTTTGATAATTTGTTTTTTAGCCTAAAATAAAATAGTGTGGACGAATCTATTTTCTCCCAATAAAATGTTTATATAAAACTGTAATTTATATAAAAAAGTAGTCAATATTAATAGCAGGAAGTACATAAATAAATATTTTTGAACAGATAATTTGTATGAATACTATTAATTCTGTGGTCTTAACTAAAAAAAGTTTCCTTAACTTACTTTCATAAAATCCGTTGCAAAATAATCTATACATGTGATAGAAATAGTCGTGAAAGGGGTTCATTACTTAATGCGCTTATTTGGATTTCGTTTAAAATTCTCAGTAGAACTAAAAATGAACTGATATGAATTACTGCATAATGACCTTGAATTACCCTCAATTACTGCAACGACCGCATACATTATTACATTTGAATGTACTAATTGCCCGATAATTTAAACTATACCAAGTTATAATTTACCTAAAAAAACCGTAAAACGGTAAATGCTGATTAATACAATGAAACTAGTTAATGTTAGTGTAACAAATTAGTGTAGCTCTTATTTTTAAAGAAGTTAGGGATAGGACAAAAATTAGGGGCTTGGTGGTAAGCAACAGATTAAAAACATAACAGTTCAAAATTGTGCTTTATCACCCATAGACATAAGATTGCGTATCTATTGAGATGATGGTTTTAGAGATATTACCGAGTCTATGCTGTAATAAGTCTAAAAGTAACATTTCTAACAATTAATATTTTTAGAAATGTTACTTTTAGTTACCATGCAGATCAAAACTCAATCAAGATATTGCACATGTGAATTATTTTTGGCAGTAGATAACTAACGATAGTTTAGTGTCCGCAGGCGGATTCTGAGAGAGGTCTTCCATTCAAACACTTCATGAAAATATTTTGTTTGAAACCTAACAATCTTATATTATTTTTCATTAAAACCGTTAAAATGGATATAAAATAATGTCTCTGGTTTCTTAACACTAGATTTCCCGAAGAAGTATTTTTTTTATCTTTGGGCAATATATAAAAAGTATCAGAATTTTGAGAACACAACACAATTTTTTACAGAACGGTATTTAAAATAATGATAATAAAACAATAAATATGCAGCAATCTTCAAAGACAAATTACGTATGTAATACTTAATTCTAAAAAACAATCAATACAGCCATTTACTGTAGATAACAATTAAACAATTAATTATGGTTCAAACTTAAATGTAACCAAATTTTGTAGTAGTTTCTAAGACTGTTCATATGAACCGAAAAGGTTTAAAAATATTTAATACGTTTAATATATACATAATTTTTTTTTCGATTTTTATATTAGCTTAACAACTTTTGGCGTATTCTTAGAAAACACATTTAACGATAATGATAATAATAGAATCAATTTATGTAACAATAAACAGCAGTAATGCATATTTTTGAATAATCAAATATTTTTCCACTGTTTCGCAATGAAAGTATGTGTTTATAAATATTAGCTTCTAGAGCATTATTTTGCATCTGTCTGCATGACGCCCACATTGTGAGTCACAGATGTCTTCCCACCGGAGTATATAACGCCAAAAAATCGACACCGACCGCTCATTTACTAAATAATTATAAAAACGTCATTCACTGAGTACAATTTAAGCATTTTCTATGTACAAAGTATTATAGTTTTTTTTCATTGTTAGCGCATCACACAATAATAGTTATATCCATAATCGTATCAGAGGCTCCACAAGTATTTTCAAGGTATTGTATTATCATTGCTCAAATCCGCTTACCATTATCCATTGGCCGCCGCTGTATATTTGTCGCGCCATGTTATTTTCGTCCGCCACCATTTCCATTTGCCGTCGACTATTTACTTGTATCGCAATTGCGCCAAGGGGCGTTACGCCTCCGCGCACACTTGTGGCGTTGGCACTGAACTCCAGTCCGCGTCTAGATAACGCCTGCGAAAGACGACGATCTCATCAGACCCGGCGTCTCCTCGACTCCTCGATTTGACGCGCGAACACGGCGACGCTCAAAGGTTTCCCTTCTCGTAAAGATAGCGTTATCGAATTGGAGGTTAATATACTTGTTTACATGCAACGGACGCTTGTTTACGCCTAACGCATTGTACATTCCCCGGCCTATCGCGAAAAGCATCTATGTAAACATTGCAAAGGAGTTGACCTCGAATAATACGACCTAATCCCCGACAGATGGTTTCCAGTACGACGTCCAGTAGCGCTGCGACCAGCCAACGCGTGCAGAGTTCGTCGCAGCGACTCCAGCACATGACCGCTTCGGAGATGAAAGCCAGCTCGATGAAATCCGGCCTCACAGAGCTACAGAGCTCGATATCGGAAATGAAAAACTTGAGCAGTTCCGCGATGAATTTCGGACAAAGGTATATCGTGGTGTTAATTATACACATTTATGAGTCGCCTCTGATATTTTTTACGTTCACGTAACACTTGCACATGTGACAAAGGTGTCAATGTTTTTGCACGTTGTCAATGGGTATTTGTGATAACGGGTTAGCTGGCTCACCTGAGGCGCTGGCGTCCCGCCAATTCCCATCCGACGTTTCCCCGCGCGTGTTTGCAGTTTCGTGCCGACAAACAAAAGCAACGGTACGATCCACGCGGCATCGCTACGGGGAATCTTCTGTCGAAATTTAATTAAATTTGTGCGTTTATAAATCTATGAAAATTCACTCTCTGACCCGACGCGAGCAACGCAGCCGAGGAACCCTCGAGAGCAGTGTTTAACGTCGCTTACCCTTTACAGACTCAGGAGCTCGATGGAGAACATCGTGGACCAAGATGAGAGACACCTGCCCGACATCCGGGACCTCGACGAGATGGGAGATTACACCGATATGGGCGATATCGGCGACATAGCCGGCGAATCGCCTTTAGTGACTTTCCCGGAGTCCGACACCCCACCTCCCGTCAGTGACAAGTCCTGTTTGCTCGCTGGCAACAATGTGTCCGTAGGCTCTAGTGCGGCGAATGAGTTGAAGTACAGTGCGGCTCGCGTGACGTCGGCCAGTTCGACTAGAGTGGTCGCAGACGGCTACAGCGCCTCCAGATCTGCGGCGAACAGCGCGAGGATGAGGCGGTTGCAGCATGGCGACGTGCAGTACGCAGAGCGCAGCGCCGCCAGCGCCTCCCACCGGCTCCTGCAAGCCGAGGGGCTAACTGCAGAGCAAAACGACGCCTATCTCCAAGTAAGTAACGAATTTCTTCCCTTGATAATCTTACACTGCAATGCGGCACGGATGTCGTGCCCTTGAATAATCGCCGCATAGATTCCAAACTACAACTGCCGCTACTATGTAAACAAACGTTTTATAACAGCTATAATTACGAATGGTAGCGGTTGGAAAAATTGTAAAACACATTGTTTCACTGTGTTAACATTAATTGCGGTGTTATTATAAAGCGATTGTAATTTTGTGCAAAAACCAAATTGTTGTTCGGAACAGTTTGAAACGAAATTGGAGCCAGAAAGGCGCGCCCGAAGGACACGACCTCGCGTGCCCGAGACCGATCGATACGGTCCGCCGCCGCAAGGCTAAGTAGGGGAGGCGCTCAGTGTACTACCGCGCTTTGCGACGATCAGATGGTGCATTAGGGATGGAGATCTCTTGAATCATGGCCCGCGTGCTAGCCTGGACCGTCAGAGTTCTCAAGCGCGGGGGCTCCCCTCGTGCGGTGAGATCTCATTCGATAGCGGCGCGTGCCTCTCGTTTACCATAGACACGGGGAGACGATGGCGCGGCCAAGGCCTCGGGCATTTATCACGCGCTTATCGTGAACGCCACCCAGCCTGCTTCAGTCTGTGTTTAACCGTTGCGCGCGAGCAACACACGGAAGTGTTGTATTGCGCACGCGCTTCTGTTACGCGAATAGCGCCCGCTTTAAATATAGAAGCGGCATGTCGGGCGGGGGGTCGGTCCCTTGGCCCGTGCACCGGCGCGTCCTCCTGTACTACCCGCCCAACGCGAACCCTCTGGTAACGCAGTCTCATTGTAAATTCTGTCCCGATCCCTGTAGAACGATACACCCCCGCGCTTGCGACGCACGCGAAATTTAAAATAATCCCGGTGCCCACGGGTTCCGCGCGCCTCATTGGCCTACATCCAGATCGCCGGCGAGCGCGATCCGCAACGCGCATTTTCGATTTCAGTATTTATAAAGTTTCCGCATCGGCACGTTCGTCCACTAAGCGCTATAATGTCCACCAGGCGACGCCCGAGGCCGAGATTGCGTATAGTTATTCCCGTAACTACCGAATATTCTATGTGAATCGCGGTGTTAAAATTAGCACGCCGTATATGTCAAAAAGAGTGATGGTCGCGAGCGATAACGTCGCCTCCGTCAGCCCCGAGCGATGTTTGATTTCAAAACAACGTGTTCGTTTTAAGCGGAACGTTGCGAAGTGTTTGCCGTGGTGTTGGTTAATTGTGATAATTTATTTATTTCTAGGAGCAAAGATCGCTGAAAGCCGGCGAGGTAACCGCCCAGGAGGCAAACAACATGTCAGCGACCAGTTCGAGACTGCAGACGGAGGCATTCAGTGCCGAGAAGAAGGCCATGGCTTCAGCACAAGCGAGGCAAACCGTCACTTCTAGTGGGATGTTCAGTCACAAGGAGCACTCCAGTGTAGCCCATTCTAACATGACGATGTCTAGCAAAAACCTATCGACCAAATCCACGCTGCTTTCTTCACAGGTGAGAAAAAACATAGTAATAGATCATTTTACTCCCTAAATGACTGTATTTAAGATGTCCAAGTGCATTGAAGTTGACAATATTAAATAGAGAACGCTAAACAAACCACTGTTATTTATTCTTAATTGCGGCCTTCGTCATTTCTTGTGATCCGCAGGTTAGAGATAAACGTCTTCTGTTATAAAAACAACAATACAATTGGCCGTCTGACCCAATTGTACAAAAAATAAGTTTTTATCACCCACATATATAGTGCGTACAGAAATTATATTCTAGTGTCCGTAGCTTATATTCTCCCGAAATCAAATGGACATGTTTTCTTTTCGCGTTTACATTCCAACGCTATTGATTATCACCATTTCGTTGACAACATTAATGGTGTCTAGTTTGAAGGAAAACAAATACAAGCACTTAGGGTAAATTGGTTCGTTCTTTTGCAAATTTTTTTTTTCAGTTTTTTAGTTATTAAAACGATGGGGTTCAAACGGAATTTGTAGTGTTTTAATAAAACGCTGGCCCTACCTGACGTAAACGCTATTTAAATAGAATCTGATTTCTGACTTACTCCAACATCTTTTCAGATGAGTCAACTTCTCAACGGAACCACCAAACCGGGCGACGAAGACCTCACGAATCTTACATTCGAGGATCTGGACAAGTTGAACGCTAACTCCAATCAGAAGGACGTCGATTTGGCCATACAGAAGTACTCGTCGCGCATGAACGCATTTATCAACTCGATCAAGACCAATCAGATCGACATTCAAAAGGCATCTGTCCATTTCAACAAATTAAACGAAATGATGAGGAGAGCGTGGGCCGTTCCCACGTACGGCCACGAACTCGGTTACTCATTATGCAACACGCTGAGAACATCGGGTGGCTTGGACATATTGATGGAGAACTGCCTGGAGTCTAATAATCCCGAGTTGCAATTCTCATCCGCGAAGCTTCTCGAACAGTGCCTAACGACAGAGAACAGGGCGCACGTCGTGGAGAACGGCCTAGAGAAGGTCGTGAACGTAGCATGCGTCTGCACCAAGTACGTGAATTCCGTGGAGCATTCTAGAATACGCACCGGCATATTGGAGCACTTGTTCAAACACAGCGAAGGCACGTGCAGCGACGTCATCAAACTGGGCGGCTTGGACGCCGTACTATTCGAGTGCAGGAAGAACGACGTCGAAACGTTGAGGCATTGTGCGACCGCCCTAGCCAACCTCTCGCTTTACGGCGGCGCGGAGAACCAGGAGGCGATGATAAAGCGAAAGGTGCCCATGTGGCTATTCCCCCTAGCATTTCACAACGACGACAACATAAAATACTACGCGTGCCTAGCCATCGCGGTCTTAGTGGCCAACAAGGAGATCGAGGCGGCCGTGCTGACGTCGGGAACGTTGGATCTGGTGGAGCCGTTCGTCACCTCGCACAACCCGTCCGAATTCGCCAAGTCCAACCTCGCCCACGCGCACGGCCAAAGCAAGAACTGGCTGCAGAAGCTCGTGCCGGTCCTCAGCTCGAAGAGGGAGGAGGCGCGCAACCTAGCCGCGTTCCACTTCTGCATGGAGGCCGGCATTAAGAAGCAGCAGGGCAACACCGAGATATTCAGAGAGATCGGCGCGATCGAGTCGCTGAAGAAGGTCGCTAGCTGTCCCAACGCGGTGGCTTCTAAATACGCGGCGCAGGCGTTGCGTCTCATTGGCGAAGAGGTGCCCCACAAACTGTCGCAGCAAGTGCCCCTGTGGTCGATAGAGGATGTCCGGGAATGGGTCAAACAGATCGGTTTCGCCGAGTACGCGAACAACTTCCACGAGAGTAGGGTGGACGGTGACCTACTGCTGCAGATAACTGAGGACAATCTCAAAGAGGACATCGGTCTGAATAACGGAATCAAAAGGAAAAGGTACCCTTTTTCTCTAAAGTAACGTGAAGTTTAGACACCGCATAGACTATAGTTTCCAACCTTCTTTATTACCTTCTACCTATTAATATTATATTATAGAACAACAAATTCAAATTTACCAACGTCAACTTTCGCACCACTTACTGTTTGGTATCATAATATTTATGCACAGACCAAAAACCACTACCAATGCTATATAATAATCTAGTCGTTGCACCGAAATAAGATATCGTCATATGTATAAATTCTAAGTTTAAATTATATTAAATTATAGATGAATTAATTCTCATTTAACACATTCACTGCTGAAACACAACCGTTGTGCGAAAAAATTCCGAACCGCGCGTGCGGCTTGACACAAATGTGTGTTCGAAATGAATCGCATCTCGCAGTGCGGTAAACACACCGGTGTTTTCCTGTCGGGTCGCCCGTGCGGGCAACACATACATGTATATGTTTTGTCAAAAAAATTGTAATTATAAAAAAAAAATGCGTGTGGAAAGTCGCATCGCTGTATTGAACGATTATTTTGGGTCAGCAGTGAATGTGTTAAGGGTGATCACTAAAATTGTTTGTGGAAATTACGGATTTTCATCTATAACGGAAATGTCAAGTGTGACCACATGTTAGGACTGCCTCGCAGAGTGTGTCAAGTGAATAAATTAACTAGTTAATTAATAAATACCATGGGACATATTACCATCTGATTCCAAACTAGGCAGGGTTTGCACTATAGTAACGACACAATCGATATACATACTTGTATGTTTTAAATACCTAGGTACCTATATAGATAGTTAACACTCAGATACAGGTCAAATACTTCTGCTCGTCGCACATATATTTCGTCCTGAGTGGGAATCGAACCCACAACCCAAGCAGTAATGCGCAAGTATTGCATAGCGTCTCGCTTACCATAAAGACCAAGAACTGCTCATCTCGTTCCTTTAATGCAATAAAAAAAATTTGACCAATTATTCTGACTGATGTGTGCTGATTTTTTTCATAGCAAAAGTCAAAGTTAAAATGAAACACTGACAGTTCACGGTACGATCTTCCGTTATTCACCGCTTGACTGTTTTTGCTCTGGTTAAAACTTAAAAAAAAAGTTTTTGGAAAGCATGTGGGTTTCTGTAGTTTTCGAGATATCAAAAATTTAAAACACGAAGTAATGAAATCTGTGAAATCGTTTCATTTTGACAGTAGTTATCGTACGGTCAAAGCATTGGAGAAGTTGATTATTTGTCCTTACCGCAATTGGGCACACCAACGACGCCCCGCTGTCAGCTTCGCAGCTGTCGTCGGAACCGGCGCACAGGAAACTCTCATGCAACTGGAAGGAGTCACCGAGCCTCGTCTTCCTCATCCTTTCCTCGCAGTCCTCTCGACTCAACACGTTCGCTTTCAACTGTAATGTGACCATAGACAATATTGGGATTTTGGCACATTCTCGTTTTAATTATTTCTAATGCAAGGTGTTATTAATCCAAAAGTGCGGTCATTCCGATTGACTGCTCCATCGCGAAAAAACCCGTGCTTTGAGTTGGAAAACTAAACATAAGTGCGCAAATGTTTTTACCTCCGTGCGCGGCAAGACCAGACTAATTTTCTTATAAGCGCGCCAAACTTTTACCGAGAAGTCATTGCGCGCTAGACCGCTGACCAATCAGGCGCGACCCCGCCAGCCAATCGGAGCGCCTTGTTGCGCCCTTAACTTTTTTATTTTTAAATGGCCAGATGCACGTTGCATTACAAAAGAATGGCAGAAAAATATAAAATATAAGCAAGAATAATAATTAAATTAAATTAACAAAATAATCAAAAAGCTTAAACTTAAATAATTGCGTCGCCAACACAAAGGTTACAGCGTTGAGGGAATTTACCTAAAATCTTTCGTTCAGATCTTTGGCCAGTGGCAATTGGCAGACATTCCGCCAAGCAGTGATGTGTAAACACCACTGAGCTCCGGTCGAATGGCAATGTCGCCAGCGTTATAACTGGATATAGATAAAACATCTTAAATCTTTAGATCAGAAACACGACACAACACAGCCAAAAAGTTTAGTTTAATTTTTCTGTAGCGCTATTTTTCGCTTACCATCAAACTAACCTTCACTGTTACTATTATATCCTGTTTGACATTCCATCAGGCATTTGCCGTGTCCATTTGTTTCCTAAAAATGCTTACCTTCTTAAGTATCTTGCTAGGTTTGCTTGCGCTGAGGCCCCATCCCATTCCGTAGCATTCGCTGCCGGGAGCTGGTTGAGTCTGCTCAATACAAACGGTGCCGATATGGGGTGCGTTTATAAGCTCGTAAGGCTCCTCTAGGAACAGCAAGGCGACGTCATTGGCTAACGAATCTGTGAACAACGGTATAGCATGTATCTTTTATGAGTCCGATGAACTTGTTGGTGATAGGACATTTTTGCAAGGTCTGACTTTTTTTTTTTTTTGAAAAAACGCGGCCCTTATTGTAAGATAGAAATATCTTGTGTTATAAGGGCGTTTTACATACATAAATTTTACACGGACAAACGCCCAGATCCGAAACAAATATTTGTAGTTCATAGAAATATTTGCTCCGGGTGGGAATCGAACCCACGACCTGAGACGCCGAAGCCAATAGCTTAGCATCTGCGCCAAACGGTCATCGTTATTAAAAATAGTCTTTATAATTTTAAAACAAGATAAATATCGAGTAGGAATACTTCACTGGCACTAATCTTAAAACACGTTACTGCGCTCAAATAGGATATAAAACCCGTGCCCTCAAATCTTGACAAGACATCTATGTTATTAAAAACAATTACTCCATGTGTCATTTACTACGTTTTTGCTTTCCATGCCATATCCTAATAGCGAAATGTCAGGTTATGTTTTTAAACTAATTCTACTCGCTGCAACGTTGTGCTCAACGAAGTTCGGCCAATCGTAGACAAACGATTCTTACGAAGCTTCTGCACAGATGAACTCAATTTTACAAACACATCACACGTTTTGGGTTATAATCAGTGTAAAAAAGCGAATCGATTATGTCTTACTCATAAAGCTGGTATTAAATAATTAGAAAACTTAAAAAAAAAATTTTTGTATCTACATAACTCTGTAAGGGTGAAAGTCTGAACTTTACAATAATATATGGCAAATGTCCTTTTATGAACGATGCCATTTTGATGTGATATTCTTCCGCTTTGTCTCACCGCACCAGAGTATAAATTGAAATTTATTTAAACCATTTCCATCTGGATTGAAAAGGGCTTTTAAGCTTTGGAACAGACATGGGGCTTTATAATTTCATATTCAATTTGCAACCTCAAAAAAGATTAAATATAGTAAAACACTAGTAAAGAAGAAAGTATGTTCAATCTTTTGCATCAGACAAGACGGACAGTGTATTTAAGATACTCAATAATGAACATACTGCTTTAATATTGATAAACTATATAAAAGGAACGAGCGGCTGAAATTTGAGTGCCGCATAATCATAGAGGTCTACATGAGCTTGACAGAGGATTAGGAAAGGCTGATGATAACGATGATGATGTTAAAATAATAATCTGTACACTCGATATAATGATAGTCATCGCTGTTTCACACTCTAAGCCGTTGTTGTTTACTTAGTACTTAGCGCTTCATTCCCGCGGTGTCGATTGCCATCGCTCCTCATGTCTAATGCACTCGCGGTGCCGTCATCGGAGTGTTTGAACATCGTTTTCCACTCGCCGCCACGCACATATGTACTTTAGTCCCACATTTCAACTGAACACACACGTAACGACCCGAAAACTATTTGCGCTTCACGCTCTTGAAGACGAACTGATAACGCCGATTTATAAGCAAGAAAAAGCAAATGCAAAGAAAAAGAAAAATTTTCTTTGACCGGTTCATGTGACGAAGACGAAGAATCTGTGAAACTGCTAAATCTTTTCGGACAACAAGCCGTGGAAATGGTCTTAGTTATGAAAAACTACTAATTCAATTATGAAAAATAGACGTAGGCGCATTGCGGATTATTTTTCTGATGAATAAGCCGATACGTTTACATATTTTGTCACTGATTTTCTGACCAACTCCAACAACACGTATTACAATTTGCCCATGGCCACAGGGTATGCATGTAACGAATTTACAAAGACAGAAATGCATAGCGCTATGTTTGGTGATATTTCTTTAATTAAATCTAATCCCACACACACTGCTAGGAGTTACGGCTTCCCTAATTATCTGCCTGATAAGTGATAGATGTAAGTGTTTAACACCAAAACGCACTGGCAAATATTAGATATATACATGTATGTAAATAAGACAACTAATTACTATGTTGTTCAACAGCTTGTCTTAGGTAAGCTGATCCTTGTGTAACTAAGCACGCGGTTCTGTTAGTTAAAATTTGCTTTATTAAGAAAATGACATGAAAAAAAAAATGGATAAAAGTTCTATAACGGTATAGCGACTGTTGAGAAGCCACATCTACCTAACATCCACCATAATAAAGAGGTTCTAAAAACTACATTTTAGATCACATTTAAGTCTGGTTTAAGCAGTAACACGGAGTAAATGTCAGATCACACTCTCGTTGTAACAACTAAATTGAAACTTGGAGTACTGCAAACAAACTCCATCAAAATGTACCCATTCCTTCGAACAAACATGTTACGTTAATACACCCCTCAGGCAATAACCAAAACAGCTGTGTAACTAACAATTGAAAGCATCGCTGGCACGTATACTCGCTTCCTCCAGTGCAATACTTTTTATTATGTCAGAGAAAAACATTTGTACAGTCCAACATTTTGTACAAACCAAAAGTGATCACCAGGTTTGTAAAAGAATTAATTTAACACAAATGAAATAGAAAAGTAATAGAAGTGAACACATTTGTAAAATATAAAATATTCAGCAAATAAAGTGATAAATTTTACGTAACACACAATTGTTTTTAAAAAAAAATTCGCAAGAACCACTTTGTTTCGTTACGTAATCGAAAATTTTTCTCAAGTCTTAACTCTGTCAAAATCGTTTTCATTGTACATACAAGGAGTAGACAAATATATAAATGAAATGAGTACAGTTTCGCGTTGACAACGTCATTACCGATACCTAAATTTTATTTAAAATTATATCAAGTAATTTGAGCCTATAAAAATACTGACGGCTTTTTATGTGGTAGAGCCACGCAGCTGCTCCCGCTGCTGAATGGGCCGGCTCGAACTGGATTAGTACCACGACCTCACAGAAAATCGGCGTGAAGTGGAAGTGTT
>DWHO01001222.1:0-16150 GCA_018247575.1 Eurytides lysithous rurik
AATTAAGATTTATAAATTTTACTCCTTAGTAGGGCAAGCCGGGCTTTTGGGCTTGTATGGTAGTACCGCCACTGGTACTTATGTAATCATTATACACAATTCAGTTTTAAAATGCAGCTTACCAATTTTTATACTCATGATCCAGTTTGGATATGATGAATTTTGACCTGACATTGACTATACATTTTCAAACAAAACAAGTAAATGAAACCAATGGGCCAATTCTTGATCGGTTATTAACAAAGGCAAAGGCCATTATTAACAAGTTTTTTTATAAAAGTTAGCCCCAAGAAACCTATGAGGATGCACAATTTGTATCACCTGTTTTTACTTATACTTTACAAAAATATAATCTTCAGTATATGTTCTAACTAGTGACTACCTAAGTATGTAACACCAACTTAAATTTAAGCTTAATAAACAAGTGCAAACTTTTAAGACTTAATAGCACAAAAATAAATTTATTCCATTTAAAAGGTTTTCACAGCAAACTCTAGACATAAGTTAGTGTTCATATGTCTCAAACCAATAAAATAAAATGACCATTACATTTACCAATTTTTTTTTTCTTTTTAGTTTAATTTGTATATAACTTTCAGATGCTTATTGGTTACATTATAACCCCAAAACTGTGGGATGAAGCATTAGTCTGCACATTTAAAAAGAAATAATAACAGCAAGTATACCATGAAGTTAGCATACTCAACATCATATTATATGATGATTTAGTGGATCAGGCAGTTTTATTTTTTTAAGAGATTAAGTGATGTGACAAGGTTGTAATATACCTGATGTTATTTGACATATTTACCCATAATAACACTGCAACACACAAAAAGAGCCTAGGACTGTGTAGCACTTGTTATCTAGAGATTTAAGATGTTATATCTGAATAACGGTAGAAACATTTCAAATCAAATCAAATTATTTTTATTGAAATAGGCCTTTATAAGCACTTATGAATCGTCATTTTTACATCTCAGTTTGTGAGGAAGCTACCACCGGCTCATAATGCAAAACTGCTGAGAAAAGCCGGCTAGAAACTCAACAGCTGCTCTTAAACTTGTCCTTTATAATGGAGCTTATACATTTCTAATTGGTGGTAAATTAACTGGCAATTCAGTGACCACACCAGGTGTACTGTTTTCTCACAAACAACAATTGGTACAGCTTGTAAAGGTCTAATTTAAAAAAGTGAACTTAAGTGTATATATGTAATGCATTAAACATAATTCAGTTTTAAAATGCTCATGATCTACCTTAGAAGAGATGAACTCTGGCTTACACCCTTTTCATATCTTACTAAATGAGATAATAATAGACAAGTAAAATATTATTTGCTTACAATCAATTTCTATGGGCAGTGCTTCTAAGTTCCTCACTCTCTCCAACTAGAATTTCTCATCCGTAAGATTAAATAATATTGTATTGAATCGAAACCAAACCAATTTAATATTTCTGTACTAAGAAACTTACATAACTTTTCTGGAGCCAGAGTTTTCTAAACCAAATATTAATAATGTTTATGTCAAAACTAAATACTTTTTTTTAGGTTTCTTATGCTAGGTCACAAATTTGTTTGTAGCTATTTCTTTACTGAGAGTTTGACATTAGGACTATTAATAAAGTATCGATAAAATTATTCCGAAATATCGATATTCATTACAATTTTTTTTAACGATATATCGATACTTCGATATTAAAATGTGGATATCAATGGTAGGTATTTTTTTTTGTTTTTGTAAATTATTTAATTTTCAAATCATCATAAACTTAATCTACTATACTTCATTTACATTATAAAAAGAAATAATTGCAGAACACAACAAAGGAGAAAATTGTTCACCTACTTGTGCTCCTCTACGTGGAGAAAAATAAACTTCATCATTATGAGATAGACATGAAGATAATATGCTCTTGAAAAATAAACCCAAAGCCAACAAAGTTTCTGGCAGAAGTTTTGATATAAAATATCAATCATAATAAGCGAAATCTATCGATCGACATATAACTTATGCTAGAGGTTTCTAGTTTCTTTCTTCTTTTAGTTTATTATGGATATTCCGATATTATTTTCTTTTTATCGTATTCGTCAGTATTTTTGGAGACTCAACATAGATGTCTTTTCTGGAAACATTGTTTTTGTCGATCTTATTCACTGTATAGTAGCATCGATATACCATGAATGTTGATTAATATTCATATATTTTCCACATATCGATTATTTTGTGTCCTAATAGATTTAAAAGTAAAACTTAATAATAAAAAAAACAGGAATTCATGTGTCAATAGATGTTGTCAATTTGCCATAATCATTTGATTTTTATCAACATCGATTAGGGCTAAACATGAAGTCTTTAAAGATTCGAATACTATATAAAAAACAAATGAATATTTTGTAAAAGCAAAAGTTTGCCTAATCGTTTCACATTTAATTAGTTTTAGTCAATGCCATGTTTGTGTCTTGTTAACATTGATATTAGATATTAAAAAAACGTTTTTATGCATTTTTGAAAGTTTATCAGACTGTTGTCCGACATATTTGTCTTCGGATTTATTATTCTTTTAATTTTTAAGCTTAGATAGATATTTGTGTCATTTATGTATATAATATTGGTTTTAAACTAATCATGTTAGAGATGACTTAGCTTCGTATACTTTTCATGCTTTTTATTTTAAATAGGGATTAAGAATTGGTCACCCCTTTGAAATTTTAAGTTTTGACGAAAATTAGTGACGTAACTATATTTGGCTAATATAGTTGATCATCATTTGTTTTAGGGCTGTTGATATATCGAAAAAAATATCGATATTTCGATATATCGGCTTTAGTTAAAAAATAACCTTAAGTCAGCGCAAATACGATTACATAGTTAATAAATAGTCCAGTATATTTATTAAATTATAAATGTATAAAAATAACAATAGTTCTTAGTAATAGTAATATGGCATATCTCAATACTGCTTTAATTCAGGTTTTGTAACCAAACTTCTGCCAGAAACTTCATTGGCATTGAGCATATTTTTCATGAGTGATATGTTCTTATTATCCTATAGTGATGAAATTCTTTTTATTTCTCCTCGTAGAGAAGCGCTTACTGTACGTAAACGACTTCCTCTTATTTTTTGTTCTACAATTATTTTCTTATAGTGTAAAAGAATTACAACGGTTTAAGTTTACGATGATTTTGTAGATTAAATAGTTTGTGTAAAAAAAAAATTGTTTTAATAAAATATCGACCACCGATATCAGCATTTCAATATCGAAATATCGTTCAAAAAAATATCAGTAATAAATATCGATATTCCTGAAGAGCAATATCGATATTTCTATATTTTATCAACAGTCCTAGTTCTTAGTTTGGATAGAGCATTACGGGCTGATCAACCGACTGTCTGAAAAGTAAGATGATCCGTCCGTTGATGCATCGGATGGCCATGTAAAAAGTCGGTCCCAGATTCTTATCGATGCCATCTAGCGATGGCTTGGAGAAGTCGATCTCTCTCTGCGGCTGTGTCAGTTATCCGTCTCATCGGGCTATGAGAGTAAAGGCAGAGTGCACCTCCTGTCTGAGCAAACGCCTGTGCACTATCCTTGCGCACTTAGCTGATCTCTTGTAGACCGATTGTAGTGGCTGGAATCGGTCGGGAGGATTATTATTATTATTACGATAAATACTCACGCAAGTTTGTAAGCATTTACCGTTTACACTACGAATACAATAGGCCTTTATCGTCACAGACGTTCAACGAAGTGGACGAAAAGAAGGATTATTACATAGGCTTACAAACAGGCACCATATACAAAGTCGTATACGACAAATCGTGTACAGGTTTTAAATAAAATTTAATGTATTCAAAATGTTCTTGTATTACTTAAATAGCGTTTATTTAACAACAGTATTTTTTTAATGTAATGACATAACAAGTAAAAATAGAATTTCATAAAATAATACTGTTAGAAAGAGTAGCGGGTTAATGTAACATAATTGGCTAATTATTTAACTATTAATCTAACTAGGAACGTATAAGTATATGTAAGAATATAACCGTTTTTATTTACTAAATTGTTTAGTTATATGTCTTAGGTTGCTTTCTTTAAACTTAAATATACAACACAGATCGCGTAGTGACTTCAAGTAAACATTGCCTTAATGGAGTACCTATTGTTCATCGTATCTCTTTTGCTTATGAGACGTTGACATGCGAACAATATTACTCAATCCGCAAACACTATTGGGAAGAAAAAAAGTTGCAGAAACACCATCAGTTTTTTTTTTATATATAACTTTAGTTTTGACATATAAAACATCGTGATTATAAACTGACAATGTCAGACGTACCACGGGCAAAAATAAAAACAAAAACCATCAAATCCACTCAAACGAAGGGCTTGTTGAAGAAGTCAGTATTGCAGTTGTACGATACAATACTTGCCTGATGACATTGGTAGCCTTACTAGATAAAACAAGGGCATCGTTCTTTTAAAATTATTGAAAATATTGAAAAATATATTTTTTTCTATTATATTTATATTTTTATATAAATAACATAAAGTTTTTCTATCCCTCTTTCTATTAAGGAAGGGGATAGATAAATTTGTTAAGTTATTTATAGTAAAATGGGAAAAACGCGAAGGAGGAAGCAGCGCTGAGTGCTATAATCTGTATCCGATTTCTTTTCATTCACACACATAGTGTAATTTAGTTAGTTATGATAGAGTACAGAAAAAAAAACGTTATAAATAGTGCTATACAGCCTTGGCCAAAAGTATTGAGCACCCTATAAATTTTGCACGTGTACAAAACGACGAACAAAAAACAAAGCCTATTGTTTAAGAATTAAATATTCGGGCTCTAACATGTATTAAAAACCAATTAACCAGACCGTAATTAGCAATATAACATCTGGCTTAAAAATATTGTTTTTTCACGCTTTTGGGTTTTGTTATCAGTTCGCTACTTTAGCTTGTCATGTACACGTCCAGTGATCGAGTACGCTATCAGTGTTTTGGTTTATTACATTTGGCGATATTTTGTTAATATGCCCAAAAGAAACAAACTTAGTTGAGAAACGTGTTCATATCCTACTTTTGAACAAGGATTCCCTTCCTTGTTCAAAAGTAGGATATCACAAGTAGAGATTTAAAGAACTTTTTTCTCGCCGATCTCTAATAGCATATTGCTATCGGATCACATTATAATAGTGCCAGGACGCAAATGTATCACCACGGATCGTACGGATCAAAAGTATAAAAATTAAGAAGAAAAAACTTCTTCAAATCTCGCTGCCAAGTTATCATTAAAAATTAATAGACTAATTTCTACTCAAGCCGTCCGTAGAAGACTTCAGGAAGCTGGTCTTAAAGGCTGTAAAGCCAACAAGAAATCCTGGCTCTCCTTTAACAACAAAAAGGCTCGATATGAGAGGGCCCTAAAATACCAAAGTTACACTGAATAAAACTGGTCAAATACCGTGTCTGCCTGTGAATGCCTGTGGAATCAAATCTGAGGTTATTTACCTCCGATTTAATTTACTCAAAGCCATAAACAATATAAGTTCAAAATAAAAAGTATTGCTTTTATTAAAGAACTAGACAGTGCCAAAACTTGGACCCCATCCCTGAAATCTGGTCCCAACCAAAGCAGATCCCGCGTAAATATTATAAACATAGCAACTGATTTCTATGCTAAGCTATACAGTTCCCCGAATCCAACAAACACTTAACTAGGTTACTATTAAATAATCAAATGTTTGAAGAATTTGAGGTCTTGAAAAACATATTAAAACTTAAGCTGAAAAAATGCCCAGGACCTGATGGCATCAGAAATGAACATATCAAACATGCTAAGGAATTACTGCTTGCCCCACTGACACATCTTTTTAATGAAATCCTTTTCAAAGAGCAAGTGCCAAAGAGTCGGACTTAGCAAACTATCGAATAATAAGCCTTATGTCGTCTCTGTACAAGCTGTTCGCATTTTGTCTCCTTAATAGAATGTCTTTAGACATAGATACGCCACCAACCGTACGAACAAGCCGTCTTCAGATCGGGCTTCAGTACAATTGATCACATCCACGTAGTAGAGCAGACAATAGAAAAATATCTAGAGTGCCGCAGCGGTCTGCGTTATCACGGTTTATATCTAGCATTTAAAGACTATAAAAGGCTTTCGATTCTATTACTCACAACAGCATCCTGGAGGCACTAACTTATCAGAATATAAATACCAAATATATAAACATTCTGAAAGACATTTATAGTAAAAGCTCAAGCACAGTCAAACTAGAGAAGACAGGTGAATGTATCAATATCAACAGTGGAGTAAGACAAGGCGACCCAATATCACCTAAACTATTTATAGCGGTACTGCAAAACACAATGAAGGATCTACCTAGGGTTAAGCAAGGGAGTCATTAAAGGTTTGCAGACAGCATAGTCCTGTTATCAGAAAGTCTTGTGAGACTTAACACAATGATATGCGAGCTACAGGCTACAAGCTACCGTGTGAGTTTAGAAGTGAATCCTAGTAAACCCAAAATCATGCCCAACGACAAAATGACCCTCATATTAATAAACAATAAACGACTTGAATATGTACAAGATTATGTCTATCTTAGAAAGCTATTATCATTCAAAATGAATAGGAATTTAGAAGAAATGGACAGACGGGTAGCATTAGCCTGGAAAACGTACTGGGCCCATAAAGAAATATTAATATCTGTGTAAAACAAAATTAACTAAAGAAATAGTTATGGACTCAACGATACAACCATGTCTAATTTACGTTTGCCAAACATGGAAGTCCCATAAAAAAGCTAAGTTGAAAATTCAAACCACACAGAGAGCGATGGAGAGAAGCTGCCTAGGAATCACCCTTAAGACACTAAGTAAAAGCTACTGACATTCGCAATAAAACTAATTTAACTGATGCAACAATCATCGCTCAAAAAAATAAAATGGAAATGAGCTGGCCACGTGACAAGGTACATCGATGAATGATGGACACACACAATAACAACATGGAAAGGATCACAGGGAACAAGACTCAGAGGTAGACCATGCTCTAGGTGGGTAGACGAAATACAGGCAATCGCAGACAGAAATTAAAAAAGTGCAAGTCAAAGATATTTGGTAGTCTTTGGAGGAGGCTTTTACCCGAGAGGGACCATACAGGAATTATAACAATTATAAAATATTTTTTTAAGTAGAAAAATTATAAATAAATTTTAAATTGACAATATAGTAGAAATTCTCAAAATTAGTATCTAATATATCATTAATCAAATTATTATTATATAAATGCATGAAAAGAAATGACTTTACTATCATTTTATTTAATTTAAAAAAATCAATTTTCAAAATTCAGTATTTCAAAAATCGAGTTTTTTATGTTTTGATTGTTAATTTTTGGGATTATGTACGGAATGAATAAAGTTTTATTATTATTATTCCCGCTCGCCGCGTTCGTATCGATGTGTGCGAGCATACATAATTTGGTATCAAAATATTAGTTACGTTCAACGTTAAGCTTGAATAGTATTTCTCATGTACATGTAAATAACAATGGCCTTGGCCTGGTTTCCACGATTTTAGTGCTGTTACAAAATCCTAAGTGATGTGCGCTCGCGCGCACAAATTTATATACATATTGATGCAAAAGCCAAGGAAAAAATTATTTCATACTAAATTATACGGAGATCGTGAAATGTGAGTGGCGTTTGAAGTAAAAATTCTCAGTTTGAGGCTTAGATTTTATCATGAGATCTCATTTTCTAAGCAAAACGGAAGAAAATATAAAACAAAATTTCAACATTTACATAACTCAAACGGCAACCGCGGTCGCTATTTAAATACGAATGCGACGCAAAATTACCAATCCTTAAAAAAGCAAAGGTCTTGCTTAAGCAAGTGATTACCACTGCACGGAGCATCACGTACCAATCCGAACGCATATTCACGAGCTCTCAATTTTTACATCATCTATCTATTTAGATTCCAGGGCGGCTCTTCGGAGCCGATGAATCAATACATACCGATCAGCGCATAATGTGCAGACGTACGAGCATACGGCACATACAGAAGTGGCACAAGGCTGCCAGTAGAAACGGCGCGCGCCGCGGCACGGCTAGGGAAACAACGGAAAGAAGTGATTTGACCGAAAGTACATTTTTTTCGCGTCTAACAAAGCAGCGCGAAACTTTACAACGAACTCTAAGCGATCATTCGTCTAGTGAAATTTTTAAACGTACCGAATATCCGCTGTTTATCAAAATTACCGAAGTGAAAAAAATGATGTCACGAAATGCAATTCCGGCACCCGGAGCGATTAGTGTCGACGCTTGCTTAAGATTGCAAGGCCGGCCTATTGTGAAACTAACACCAGCCCCAAAAGCCGTTGTTAATTTAAACTTAAATGTAAATTATTTTTAATTAAGGAAAATAATGTGTATTTACTTTTTATTGTGCAGCTCGACCTGGTCTCGTTGCCTTGTAACAGAATTGCAATGCTGAAGGAAATGTGTTGGGTAAAATACAAATTAAATTATGGCAAACGAATGATTTTTTATTTTCCTAAGTATTTTATATCCGTTGTGTTATTATAACATCTGTCTAAAAATGATTAACTGAAATTTAATGATGACACCGGTAATTCAAGTTATATATACCTAAATCAAGTTTAGTTTTTTAGAATAAAAAAAAAAAACATTTTTGAATAGACAGACCACCGTCATGTAAATAGTTCGTATTTTTAAGTCAATTTCTCGATTTGATCGAATCAAGTCACCTCGATTTTAGACGTGAAATATCGACACAATGAATACAATAGTGGGGTTGAAGAAATGCTTTGCAAAAATCATGAATAACCGACGAACGATTTTGTAACCGACTCTTCGAAACGTTACCTACCGCTATAAACAATAAAGAAAAATTGACACATATTTTAAAATTCCGTTTCGAAACGAGATCAATAATGTGTGGCGGTGAATTTTCAGTGGTGTTTTTCAACACGGCCGAGATAATTTTTCACGTCGACCAATACGACGTCTCCGCGAAACACTCATTGGTACGCATATTGCAACATGCACGAGCGCTGTCCTACTTACGAAGATAAATTGAAATTCAATTTCGCCAAAGGGCAACAATCGTATGACCAGACTGAATACTAAGCGTTAAGACGAAGATTTAACTAAACACTAAACAATACTAATTGTTTTTTTTTAGTTTCTTAATTTAAATTAATAAAAATTTTTTTTTTTGACTACTGCGCCCCTACTAGATAAATATCGACATATACAAAAATATTCATTACTCAAAAGTATAAATTTTAGTTCATCTTTTTTTTATATCATCCAGCTTATTAATCTCTTCTCTCTCTTCTAATGAAACTTAACTTTAGCATTATAGTGCAGCGATCGCAGCAATATTAATTCTAGTAAATAAAAAAAAAATGTGACAAAGGTGGGTTTTTATTACAAAGTTCTAAATTTGGTTTTCAATGGCAATCAATAATTAAATATGAAGTTGAAGCCTTAACACAAACGTTTGTTGTTTTCTCGACATTGCGGTGACGGACCGATTTGTTTTTCATATATTCCTATCTCGACGCCAACTCAGGCGTTGCACAAATGACGCTAACCTTCAATTGAGAAAAGAAACGCGCGCGGCCCACGCTGCCCGCCATATTGGAAATGAGAGTCGTCTACGTTTCGAGCAATTTTCGAATGCACGATTACACATATATTAGGGTTCTAGACCAAATGAAGCAAGGGCATGAATGATTGTATAAAAAGAATAATATCATTTCGCTAACTTATTTTGAGCTGATGACGACAACAATGATGCTTTATTTGTAAAAAAAATCTAAATGTCAATTACACCAATTATAGACAAAGGATTTCAGACCCTTCAGGCCTTTCGGGTTAGACCAGGTTAACGAACTGCCCATACCCAGTACCGATCAGATTGATATGGAAAAATAAATATTTTCTGAATAGTTCAAAGAAATTTATTATATGAAATCATTTATTTTTAATTAATTTTGACAAATAAATTTATTAAACAATACTACTTAGAAAAATAAATTGTCAGTCCTATTATGATGTTAAAATGAAAATATAAATTTATAGTGGTATAACTCTTTTATAGAATCTGCATATAAAACGCCATATCCAACGTATGTTGCAAACATTACGGAGTTTAAGATGGAAAGGCATTATTTTAAATAAAATTACGGAACATAGAGATACAACATTTTATATATCTGGGTCAATATAATGTTTACCATCAGTGTCTTGAATTGCTCGTTCCTTTTCATCATTGAATTCGGATAATTCTTTCGTATAAGCAAATAAAAAAAATATATTATATATTTATTTATTTATAATAAATTTAAAAAAAAAAAAAAAAAAAAAAAAAAAAAAAAAAAAATATTTTTTTTTAATTATATATATAAAATAATAAAAAAAAAAAAAAAAAAAAAAAAAAAAAAAAAAAAAAAAAAAAAAAAAAAAAAAACAATTTTAACCAAAAATTGCTTAAACGATGATATCATCAACGGAGCAATTAAATAACGAATTGCGAATTTTTGCCATATTTAAAGTGTACGGGTTAAAACATTGAACGAAACAATACGTTATTCAGCATTTATACATTAAAAGAAGTGGCTGACCGACGACTTCGATCATCATTCAATTCACCCATCAGTTAAATGATTAAAGAAATAAAGAAACAAATAGATTGTATTATTATAGGACAAAGGATTGTAAATGTATAGATCTTTGGAGATAAAGCGTATCTTAGAGATTCTGGGCTGTTGATTTTAAATAATGAATAAGATCAATCAATGATGTATTGTTTACAATCATTTAAATTTAAACAGATTTGTTACTACATACTAAGGCTTGTCACCGTCTTTTATTATATATTACACCACCCGCAAGTAGCAAATAATACTAAGATGCTCAAAATTACTCTGGTAAACATTTTGAGCATCTTAGATCTGTATCGGGAGATAGTAAGTTTATTGCTCTATATCTCAATTACGATCTGAACAATGTTTTCGAAATGTCTGTTGTGTCATAATTAAAATTACTAAGTAGACTAAACAATTAGTAATTTATATTAAGGGTTATGTTAAGTACGTAAGGTTTCTAGTAATAAAACGAGAGGAGAAAATTACAAGTAATGTGTTATCATTTTACTATATTTTATAACAATGCCTGAAATCGATCTGAATCGATTTTTCATGCATAACGTTGAACATTTACCATCGTCCCAGCCCTAATTTTAATTGTACTGTGGACGTCATGGAACGATAAAGGTCATTTTCCTTAAGGCACTAAAAGCTCAATTGAACGACTGACACTCGTTGAGATTGAAACTCCTTTATTAATTGCTAAGTTAAGAAAAGACCAGCGCCAGTTCATGCTCACCAAAGGCATTGTTGTGCTAGTCCTTAAATACATGTAATTGGTATTAACTATCATACATATAATAAGTATTTTGGGTGATATGTATTAACCGTGAAACAAAGAAAAGAAATTGACTCACCACGGTTATGACCATTTTAATAAATCTATGTTATGTATGATTTTTCGTCATAGATTTGGGAATTATAATAGTATTTTCGGACTATTATTCCATCTATCTAGATAGTATGTAACACACATACTTTCTAGAAATTGAAAAAAAAATTGTGATTGATCGGAAGTACTATATTCATTTTTTCGTATATTCCGCAACATAATTATTTTAACAAAGTTGAAGCCTCATTTTAACGTCACGTTACGTCATAATTCAAATCCATGGAAACAGCATTTTCGCGGATTCGGTAATCCAATGAAACTTTATATTTTTATAATGACTTAAAAATTACAAAAAAAAAACAAATAGGAAAGCAGTATATTTGAGATTTGACTAAAATTATCTTTACGTTTTCAGCATAACAAAAAATCTAACAAATATACAATATCTTTATTTCTACGAAACGACAACGTGTTGGCGCAATATTAACCATCCCAAACTTAAACCTCATCGTGTAACAGAATTGGATGTGAGATGATAAATTGATCAAATCGCGTCCCATTCGGAACGCAAGAGCCATCGACGTTGATGAGAGTAGGAACACAAACTTTCGTTACGCAAAATAAATGTATTGCAAAAAGCAGTTATATATTTGACTAATTTTTAATAGACATTTTTAAAAGAATATTTGGACGACAGATGTTGAAGATTGTAACAAAAAAAAAACTCATTTTATTAGTTAAAAATGTAGTATATTATATTTTATCTATTGGTTAGGTTGGTTTTGTTGTTATTTTATGAACCGGTTTTGTATTATTGAAATGCAATATGTAATGTATAATAATGTAAAGAGAAACATAAATGTTTTATTCCTCATTATTCGTATATAATAGTGAAGACAGGAGCATAAATGTTACATTGATCGCGGTCAAACTATCATCACTCACATAATTTTCACTCCTGAAAGACACATACATATCCTTGAGCATATCGAAATAAGAAGATTGTAAAAGAATAATAAAATGAATTATTTTCTAAAGTAAGCTTTTTTGCCAATTGTGCTACTTATAAATATCAGATATGGGTAGGTAGATAGGTCAATTCACTCAGTCAAGAAGACATGGATGTACATTCTTAAACTTTATCTGAGTGTTAAAATTACATTTTACACTCAGATAATACTTTAACATTATTTGTTATAGGTAATTATTTAACCGGGTTAAATATTTCTATTGATGTTAGGGAATGTGAAGTTATGATGTAAAAGCAGGAATAACTGCCGCGCGTTACATAAAATTGATCCTGTCGATTTTATGCAGAACAAATTTGTCGCAAAATTGCTAAATAACTCAACGTTCACATAACGAGATGTCAAGTTATTTTTAATGGTGTCGTTAATTGTTAACTAATGCCGTGGGCAGTTATTTAACACGTATAAATAGTGTTAAGATAAAGATAACGAATCTTACACCTGGCAAACTTAAGTTTTTAAAGTGTAAGAGATGTAAGTTTCATTTAAAATCTTAAATAGAACTAAGAAAAAAATCTATGTAAAATATACTCAGATATTTTTTTTAATTTCACAATCCAAAAAACACTGATAGCATCTGCGAAGTTGGGAATCATCAGTTGCGAAGTTGACTTAGGGGCGAATTGGTAACCTAACAAGAAATGTTCCCACGGACCACGGACCGAATAATAAAGTCTCAATATACCAGACTTGAAAGTTTAACATCGTTGAAGGTCAACAACATCTGAAGCCGGAGACGGCAAACAAATACGATAATGGTAAAATCTCTCGCCAGTCAAAGGGGTGCCTCTACATAGGTTTATTGTATATACAAAGGCATCTCCATAAACACGTGTATGCCTCTCTTCTCTTCTTTAATAAATCTGAATAAATGAAGCGCTAATGTCAGTACTTATTTGGCGGTAGTATCAATTGTAGTCGTTGCACTAAAAACTGCAAAGTTTTTCCTTTCTTCATAAAAAACACTGCTCCTATTGTAAGACCGAAATGGTCAAATACACATACAATCGCACAGATCTGGAAATATTTAACCCGGGTGGGAATCAAACCCACGGCCTGCGATGCCGAAGGATAGCAATACCACGAGCACGTGGAATTTCCAGAATGGTTTTAAAACTTATTAATATCATTAAAAATATGAGAAAACATTATATTTTCTATTTCATAATGCTAATAACATAAACACAGTTTAAGTATTAAAAAAAAGAGACGGAACTAATCTCTAGCTTCCACCTCTTCTATGTGTACTAAGTTTACTAGACGACAAGGATATATACACATGTCTACAACAAAATAAATCGTAAACTTTAAGATTTAACCTATTATTCTATTCTTGTGCAAATTTATTTAAAAAAAAAACGTTAAAAGACTTAAAAGTATATCATAATATATAAAATAAATACTATCGTATCATGCATGCACGCAAGCATTCGTGCACGCACGCACATTCACTTTTATTTATTCGATTTTGTTAATTTCATTGTTTTGTTAAAAAAAATATCTTTTTTGGTACACATTGGAAAGTTGTAAGATATTCCCAACACAAGTATCTCAAGTTACTTATTGGGAAGACAATTATATTACGTAAAAATATTTTTGTTAATAAAGTTTTAGTCTTTATTTATTTAGTATTTTTAGTTAGTTACGTAAATTAATACAACAATATGTAAAATTGTATATAAATAAGAAAATAATTTGTTTGCATCCAATGGACTTTTTGAAATCAAAAGTTCAAGTCCAAAATTTTCAGAACAGAAAATAAAATTAGACTTAAAAAAAATTGCTTTTGAATCCATTGACGATTTGCTGAAAATGTATTAGATATTTATATTAACATATACTTTACATTATATCTTTACTATAGTATAATTTGTTTCAAAATTTTTCAAGTAAATAAACATTTAAGTGTAATGTCATTAATAGTCTTTATACGGTTTGTTAGACCATACGAATTCTTTTTAAATCTATCATACAGATAGCAACATGTGAGCTATCTAAAATCCAAAATCTAGAAAATAAAATGAAATCGGGGAGATCTTTGGATGAGCGACCTTCAAATGATCTTAAATAGTTATTTTTCTATATAACGAATTTTGAAAATGTTCACCTGAAAATGGACCCAGTATTATGTCTTATTAAATATTTTTTCCATCGTAACCTTTTAAAGAAGTACGATTATGTTGCTTGTGTTCGGAATGCACAATCATGATTACACCAAAAACCGTATTTACTTTCAACTGCAGTCAAAGCGTGGATTTAAACTATAGTATTTATGACACATTTTTATTGTAACACACAACACGAAAACAGCTTCTCAATCATTCTATTAGGTGGGGAGTGGTGTTCTATCACTTAATCCTACGTAATGGGCGATAAGGAATTCCATCGGTGGTGACATTCGAAGCGCGAGGGCGTACGTAAGCCACGCGGCACTTTGCCCTATTAAGAAAATGTAGATTTGTTGAGTAAAGTTGACTGCAATCTCTCGGGACCTTGGAGCGGCGGGGAGCAGGGGTGTGGGGGGGCGGGTCGCGGGGAGACGGGCATGGTCGCGGATGACGCGCGCCCTACTGACCCACTGGCACACTTACCCAGTGACAGTGGTACTGCTTTTGGTTCGGCGAGGTCGCTCGGTGCGTCCTACGTTGCGTTTATAGGTACCTGTACACATATTGGTAGTACCTGCATATAACGCAGTCTAAAGTTCGGTATAGAGCCGATGTTTTAATGCATTTGCCGGCGACATCCATTTAAAATCTATGAGCTCATTGGAGGTGGTAGGTTTCGAAATTTCAATTTTAACAAAAACGTCTTCATAGTGTAGAGTGAGAATAGTCGTCAAATACCTTAAAGGTAACCATAGCATACAATATTGTCATAGTCCTTAATTTCTTCTTATTAATAATTAACTGCGCTGCAATAGCCTCGTTATTACAAGAAGTAACAATAGCCAAACAAAATATTTACAAGACGGGCGAAACAAATATACAATACAGATAAATAACGATAAAACAAATCTATAAAACGATATAAATCAAAATACATATTGCACAATTTTTACAAGAATTTTATACTACAGGGGCACGTTAACGATTTGCAAAGAAATGATACGTTCATTTGATGTCAAGGCTCTGTTCATTGCTTAGATATGAAAGGAAAAAATTTGCATAGTTATTTTAACCTTGCCGAATATTCGGCATACGAACGAATTCAACTAGGCTCGTTTTTAAATCTGAAGGGTGAGACTACTACGTTTACTGTTTCGATTGAAATATCAATTCTACATAACTTTCACTTAGCGCACACCAATATTCAATAAATGTTAAAATGTTCCAATAAATGTTAATATTATTATTATTCTGTTATTTAATTAGGAACAGTCAATGTTGACTAATGAAATAATAATACGCCTTTCAATAAATAAATATCATAATGTCTAAGTTGAAACCACAAAACGGTAAAATTTACCATAATAGCAATTTATGTAATAAACAATTTTTTTTTAATTGTTTTTTTATGTATTAGGCTGACAAACGAGCAAGCGGTTCACCTGATGGTAAGCGATTACCGCCGCCCATGGACATTTGCAACAT
>DWHO01001223.1:0-16149 GCA_018247575.1 Eurytides lysithous rurik
TCTGATTACCATAGTACAGGCTCTGCCTAGTTTGGGATCAGATGGCAATGTGTAAAATGTCCCATGATATTATTTACCTGGCAGAATACGCAGACACAACCCACGTTTTTAATTATTAAATATATGTAAGTTTGTACATTCTACGCTCCTTCGTAACTGTGAAACGGATCAGCCGATATTTCTAAATTATGCGTCTATATGACGTATAATTCATTTCCATGGTGCGAATATCATTAGATTCAATAACTTAAAAAATCAATATTACAGATTTAAGGCAGCACATTGCAAGTTTCGGAAACTGCCTCTTCCGAAAAAAACCGAACTTTATTTATTTTTTTATTAAATCAAATTTCTGTCTAATCTCTGAAAAAATACCTAAAATCCTTGTACGACCCAGCAGAAGTTTTGAGCATATCACAAGAAGTAAATGAATGAATTAAAAAAAGCATACCTCAGTTCAATTAAGCGAGCATGATGCACTCATATAAGTTTTATTGACATTTTATTATATTTTTTGGAGTCGAAAATACGACTTCTGCAATTTTATTTAATGAAAGTTAAATATAAAATAAATAAAACATAATATGCAAAATTATATTGTAACGTAATATTACAGCTCATACAGTATATTCCGGGTTAGCTTGGAGAGAATGCCTACATATATTAAGTGCGTCCTTTGTAACCCTTATTAAAGGTTATATAATAAAGTATAAAAATGTGTAACACAATTTGCTTGTTGGTGTCTTGTGTCAATTTGCTTGCTTGAAATAATTCTACACGAGATTTGTACCGACTATGTATTTTTCTTTTTCAATCAAAACACTTCAAAATGTTATCAACAAATCGTACCTGACCGCAGCTGCATTACGGATGGCCGGCGAGCGCGCCCTTATTTGTGGCGGCTACGGCCAACCCCCGCCCCGACGCCATTGTCCGGCTGACAGTGACAGCCGCATGTTGACAGCTCGCTAATTGACAGCTGGCAGGTGGGATTTGCGGCCGTGATGCCACATTATCTAAATCACGCCGCTCACGACCAGATATCAATCTCGAGATAGTCAAATCCAACTTTATTATTCATCGTTGACAAAAGAAATACAAATTGGTAAACAAATTAGTGTTTCTGTCTAATCTATAGACTACATAGATTAGACAAAAACACTAATTTGCCACATATAGAAAAATTATTTAGTGACAAAATCGTATGAAATAAAGTTTTTTGTGAATTTAAGAATGTGTTGTAATTTTTTATCTTGTCGTTTCGGGAAAAAAACATAAAGTTTTTATTATCCTTATTATCCAAGTCTACGTAATGTATTATGACAGTGCATGGAGTATAAATAAACAAAAAAAATTGCAGGACATGCACAAAATAAAAATAAGAAAAAAACTATGAATGATGCTATGAATGATACTAAGAAACTGCTGTTTTTTTCAAGTATTTTTTATGCTATCAGGTTTAGAAACGCTTGTTCACAAAAGACGTACTAAAATTATTTATTGGTGAATATTACGAAGAGTTATTTCAGAATAACGATTAAATTATAATGGGTTAATTCCATGTTCAATATCTTCGCTTTTTTCCATCACAAGTTTTTCATGCTTACTTAATAGTCAATACAACTCATATTTTTTTATTTCTTTGTCCTTTCAATGGACGGTTTCACTCGTTTCTAACCCGTTGTAATATCTGAAGAAAGTACGCATGAACACCGAGGTAAAGCGATTGGGAAAAAAAATCCTAATCCCATCAATACGACACTATTGTGAAGGAATATTCCCTATTGTGAATGCCACTGTTGTGACAGATCGAAGGCCTCGATCGCTATCGATGCCGATATATCGGATTTCGTGCTGCGGATGTCTGTTTTTGCCGCGTAACCCGGCCGAAAACAACTTATTGAATGGTGGGTCGGATGTCTAAAAACAAATCTGTTTGGCCATAAACCTATCTGGATTCAGCGATATGTTCTTTATCGATCAATTGATATCACATTACTGTGTTCATCATTAGCCATATTTGTTTACCGACTTAAGGAAGTATGTTAAGGTTATAACACCCACTTCTTTAATATAAAGAGCTTGATGAAGTCAACATAAAAAAAAAAATATATAAATGGCTTAACAGCATTTTTCTTAGAAAGGTAATTAAAACATACTTTATTTGTCAATAAAAACCCTTTGATGTTTTACTAATTATATATATTTGTTGTGTATATTATCTGAAAAATAATGATGGCAATACTTGAATTATTATATAATATTTTTGTGTATAGTAAAAAGATGTTACAGTAGAAATAAAAAAAAAACATTGAAGCGCAATAAATGTCTTTAAATTCTCCCATGCATTTCACATTTTGTTGATTTGTGAATTATAACCTAATAAAATTATTGATTTAGTACAAATGACCGCCACAAGACACCAGATTTAGTACAAGTCAACGATTTGCTATCTAATACTCGTACCTTAAATTACTAAGTTAAACCCGATTAAATATGAGAGTTCTACTGGGTCTAAGCAAAAATTAATTTATTATTTTTTAAAGATATACATATCTGTACATAGTACAGCTTAGGAATATGATTACAAAAGACCGCAATTTTAATGTTGGCTACATCCATGTAGAGTTTCGTAGCACTATCGTAGCATCACTACGTCCCTTCTTATTAAAATGCAATGGGCATACCAAACACATTAGTTATTAATGTTGCATACAATAGGTTAGCTAACAATAGATATTAAACACCATTCCTGACTATTGTCATGCACATTTATAAAAATTACGTGTTATTTACTGAACGTCGCATGACAAAAGCTCGCCTACAACAATGTTAAGTTTAATATCGAAGAGTGGCATTTAACAATGGCCCTATGTAGAGGGGACCCTCCGTCCCACCTACCAACCAGCCTTGCCGCTATTTACAGTAATACAAAACCCTCAGCACATAATTTGATTATCGTATGCTACTGACGATGAAATTATTTAAATGCTTATCGCTATATTGTTGTGTGGACGCCTGTTACGTGACCTTAAATACGATAATTTGTTTAGGGACCGGTGCTGGGCCCCATTATAATAAATTATAAAAGAAAATAAACATTGCCATGAGTCGATATTATGAGAGTTCAGTAGACAATTTTTGAGTTAGAAATATCAATAATTATTTATGATATTCATTAACCATTCCAGTAATGTCTTTCAGTTTTGTACAGTACGAACGTATTCTTTTATATTTTTCATTTACTTAACAAAATAATTTGAGTATAAGTAAAACTCCGACCAGTCCTTGAACTGCCCGAATAATGGGGATTATCCCCAACGCTCCAATCAGCCGGCCGAGTATCGGTTGCAAGCATATCATCAAGTAAAACTTTAACGAAATTATAACTTTTTTGAATAATTTTCTTCTTTCGTTTGTACCATTTCTTTTTTCATTTACTTTAAATTTTTATGATAAAACATAAATTACTAAAAAAATATTATATTATTATAAAATTTTAAAATAGTTTTTATTGTCAGCTTTTTTGGTGATTTCAGCGTTGTTTACGGAACCCTAAACAAGTTGTAAATAAACTACGGCCCGCGATATGCTGTCACGCCGTGACAATATCACGCAGACGTGTTAAGATCCTACGATAACTGAGCAGATGTTTGTTCAGTTGTATGTTTTGCTATTAATAATGATGTAACTACACATTTTAAGGGGATGTTAGGGTTTTAGTATATTGTACAATTCAATTTGAAATTACATACTAAGTATTAACGTTCGGATCTTCAATATAGGATACCAGTATAGTAATAATGCTCATTGAAGATATGTTATGACTACGTCGTTTATCACTTGTGTATTTTCTAGACTAAATATTACTTCGTTTAAAAAAAACGCCTGCCTCATTTGAAAACTTCAAATAAAGGACATTTTACATTGATAAATTTCACACGAACAAACACCCAGATCCAGTACAATTATCAGTAGTTCGTACAAGTATTTGCCCCAAGTTCTTTGATTGATAATAATTTTGTAGTGTGTTCAATTATTTACTACTACTATTAGTTTTTATTATATAAAATAAAAATGACGTAAGCGTTTCAAGGCTTTTCATTTTTCTTTAAAATATTTATTTTTAAATGATATTTTTATTCATCCAAAAGTACAAAACGTAAAACAACTCTTTTTTGAAAATCTGTAATTAAAATAAAACAAAAGACGAACGCTGGATCGAATTCAAATTATTCTTATTAGTGCGACAAACTATATTTAAGCAGAAGTGGCAAGCATTAAGCACTAGTACGAGTAAGTGTGATAAAATATTCGTGATAAATGACATTGGAAACAGATTCCTAACAATGAGCACAACCCCACTTCATGCTGGTGTGTCACAAGCAATGCACTCGTACAAAACTTATTATTCATAACATAACAACTTTATCATTCTTCGCAAAGTGACGGCAACAGTTGCAATTTCAAGTAACAATAGACTTGCGAATTTCTCTCCGAGCTAAAAGGGTTACAAAATTATTAAATAAAACTTATATACGTCATTGTTGTTTGCGACTTTCTGTTAGTACTGATTTTGACAGCCATAACCCGTATATAATTATTTAATTTCAATTAATGAGCAGAGTGTGCAGCATTCTCATGTACACTAACATTGAAAATAATTATATATAAATAATAATAATAATAATAATTTATATATTTCTCTCCACAATACAACAGATGTTATGTAACATTTGATTACACAAGGTACAAGATAATACATTGTATAAGCCGATGGCTTGTATTTCAGGACACCAGGACTTCACACCTTAGGTAATAATCAGAGTTTCCTTAATGTATTTTTTTACATTTTGATTAATCGAATTATACGTAAATATTGAAGAAAAATTTTTATCGTAGTACGTTCACGAAAGAAAAAAAAGACTAATTGACGTATATGCTACGTATATGCTGCGTATATGAAACCGCACTCTATCTCAACACAACTTTGTATTCCAAAAAATTACAATAAAAAATGAAATAACATTAAATGTAAACTCTGTTAACAACCAAATAAAGTATATTGCCATTTTTGATCTGATAACTTCTTATGGGAGGGTAAACCACTTCGTAACGCAACCCGTAACGACGCCAGTCTGGCTTCAGTTGACAGGTTGATAGTAAGCATATAACTAAAAGAAGTTATTGTAAAAAAATAAATTATTAAACAATCAAAACGATATTAAATAGTTCAACTTAGATTAGTTATCACTTCTGTGAGACGTGCCGCGACGCGCACGTTTTTTTTTTATTTTCCGGAAGACGGGATATTTATATACGACGGGATATTATAAAGGACGACTTGTGATTATATTTTTCTCTACAGCAGCCATTCACTGCACAACATTGCTTGAAGTAGTACCCTTGAGTAAAAACTATACGAAACGGGGGAGTTTTCTTGGTGTATGTCACTTAACAATTTTTTTTTTTTTAATAACTTATAAATATTTTATATAAAAACGAATAAATAATATACATTACCTATTAAATAAACATATATTTTTTTAAATACTGCGGCGGATTTAATGTACCGCTGATCACGATAGGTATTTTCTTTAAAAAATATATATGTAACCACGCAAATAGTTAATACTTAATCTTGGTAGACTGGTCGTCAATATTAAGTATAGTTAATACTTAATATTGACGCAAGACTGGACAGTCTTGCGTCAATAATGTTGAATCAGTGAACGTATCAATAACCCGCTATTTGGGTACAACCTACAATAAAGCTACGCAGTTATGTAGACGCCAAATACCTGTGTATATTTTTTTGTTTTTTTGGAAAACGCTGTCCCTATTATAAGACAGAAATATCTTGTGTTATAAGGCGTTTCACATACATAAATTTCACGCTGACAAATGCCTAGATCCGAAACAAATATCTGTAGTTCGTACAGATATTTGCCCCGTGTGGGAATCAAACCCACGTCCTGCGACGCCGAAACCATTAGCTTAGCATCTGGGCCAAACGGTCATCAACACACGAATATGTATATGTATCTCAAGTGTGTGCGGGACGTCATTGATTCGGCGAAGTGAGTAAAATTGCGTGCGTCTTGTCGAAGGGCGCGCTAATGTTGCAGATTGGCAATCAGCCGCATTACCGGGCGAGGGGACGAACTGGGGGTGACACCAGCCTACTGGTGTACAAGCACATATGTATCGAGAAATCTTCCGACGGTAAATATTAACGATCGACTTGTATTATTATATCAAATGAAAGAAATCCATAATTTTCACGATTTATTTTAATTCCCAATGTCAGGTATACTTTACAGCGTTCGTTATCACATAATGAGAACAGAACGAGACGTAATACGTTTTGATGTAAAGTATACTGCTGTAAATTTGTTTTAATAATTTAAAGTACCGCGTAAATTCAAGAAACTACTGGACTATTTTATGTCAAATATAAGTCGAATCAGTGGTAACTGAGTATTACACGTTGAACTAATTATTTGAACTTTTTATATTATCTATTTGATATAATGAATTGTTGATTAAATATATGTCAAAATAACAAAGAGCTGATTATATCACATCTTTCATAAATTTCTTTAAAAAGATGTTATAAAATCGACTTTTTTTGTTTTAATTTTTACTTGACATGACTTATGTAGTCAAATTCATAAGTAATAAAAAGGTCAAAGTTGTCTAGTGTGTAGTTACAGCATGATCATAAATATATACATATGTAGATAGACTTGTTATTAATTAAAACAAATTTCGGTACTAAGTTGTGAAAAGTTAATTCTGTGTGAAACCAATGTAATAAATACAACTAATGCATAATAGCAATTTTTTTCGAAATGTAACTTAAGAATCAACAAGGAAATGATAAATAAGCAACTTACGATACAGACTATAACAAATTCAATAACAAATCCAATCATAGATAATAAATCGTGAGAGCTTCGAAACTTCCCAAAGTACCAGTCAATCGTTTATCGAAAGCATGTAAGAACTATTAAAGAGTTCTTAGGAGTGATGTGGAGGGCTCGTGGAAGAGGGCGGGGTTGTGGGGGGTGCGGGTGGAACCGTTAAGCGAAGGGTGCTCTAAGCGAGAGCACTCCAGCAAATCGCAAATCGACCGACAGAACTGAGATACGCTGGATCCGCGATGTACCGAAACTATTCACGGCGATTATGACATACGCACATCAGCATATGCAGGACTATTGCCATATTTACCTATTCGGTTAATAATTACCTATTTACATGTTCTTTGTTTTAATTTGGCCGTTTGTCTCGACGGCTTTTCTCTGATATACTTTAATTTCACGCAATTTTCTGTTCTGCCTAACTTTTCAGTGATTAACGTTTAGTATCTAGTATTTATTACAAATATGACATTATCTCAAATGGAATCAAGCTTTTTATATAAAACTTAGCGATGGATGATTCGGCGTACACAGCGGCACAAGCGGCATCCTCACCCATAACGACCCTGTTTATTCAGTATTTTGAAGTTACTTTATTAATCCAAATCAAATCTGTACTGCGCTCATCACTTCGTGTTATAATATAACTCTTCCAAGAACACAACACCACTACTAGAACAATAACGCTCTACCACTGCTCTACCACTAGAAAAAACAATCTAGCAGCTAAGTCTAAGCACTTGATTTTGCGAAAAAATATCGTAAATGTAACGCTAAATTGATGCTTTAACTGTGATTATAGAAGTGTTTTATTTTAAATGTCATACAAAACGAAAGTTCAGAATTAGATCAGTCCGTTTCAGTATAAAAAAACGATAGATGATGGTGTTTAAGTATTTTTTTAGTGAATATAATGATATAAAAGACTTAGCTATTAATTTATAATACATTACAACATCATCACTTATAAAACCACAAACTTGTAGTTTTTGTATGTTTAAAACACCGGGCATCAAATGACACATTCAATGTTCAAGCTTCTCTCCTTACAAAATAAGCAAAACCAATAACCACGCTGAACACAATATCTGTAATGTCGGTCTGTCAACAAGGTGTGATATTTTAAGAAATAACAATGGCTCGATACGTCCACATGCGAACGTGTTCGTGGCATATCTGAAAATAGACACCTTTGTTTATTTTCGGCGGTTTTGTGTTACAACACGCCAGCGTGGGTTGCCACTGTTTAATACCTTTTATGACACCGATTTAAAAGTATAAGTATTTAATACATAGGTGTTGTTTATTTGAAAAGTCTATAGGGTAGCAAGGCTCTGATAGAAGTTACATTTAATGAGAAGAAATTACCTCACTAACCGAGCGCAATGTAAGAAAAAAATATACAAATTGATGC
Organism: Eurytides lysithous rurik; assembly: GCA_018247575.1. Lineage (NCBI taxonomy): Eukaryota > Metazoa > Arthropoda > Insecta > Lepidoptera > Papilionidae > Eurytides > Eurytides lysithous. The sequence continues at coordinate 8,341 of DWHO01001223.1, forward strand.
TTTTTAAACCTCTTTTCAAACACTGCAATCAGCTATTAGTAAGAAATATATTAATAACAGCCAGAAGTATCTCTTGAAAATACGCAAACACAGATTAAATGTATACTTTCAATAGTTGTGATCAATCAATTGATTGAAGTAATTTGATCTGCCAAACACCAAAGATTTTTTTTTATCATTATTTCGAGCTTTATTTTGAAAATAACCTAAGTTATATAATAACTAAGTTATATATTGTAATAAATTATGTGTCGTAAAAAAACAATCACCAACCTAAATGTTATCTTCATACTATAAATTAAAATTTAATAGCAAAATTACCATTATTTCCTTTCAATTTTCTACTCTTCCTACGTTTTGTTAATGCTTCAGTAGTTTTTCAGTGATATAGTATAAGCCGTTGGTTTATGTTGCCAGTTCTTTAGCTGGTGATATTATAATGCAGCAGGTACCTAAGATGACATTTATATTATTAGTGTTATATTAACAGCAAAACTAAAAATATTCTCTATTTAGATTTTTAGATAGTCACAAAAACAATCCCGAGCCACTAGGCATGGTTAAAAATAAAATGATATTCGAATAGAAGTTGGAAATAATTAAACTCTCATTTATATTTCATTGTCTTTATAAATTTTACTCTGTAGCCAACCTAACCTACTGTGTATTAAAATAATTTATAATCTTAAAAAGCCATCGAGCGGAAAACTACCTATTATTTTGCAATTCAGAAGAATTGCAAAGTATATGTGAGGTAAGCGGGAACTGGACATTAAAATCTTGGATTCGATCTACAATTCTAAAGTTGGTGAAAATATCCACAAGCGACCATAACCATTATAGCTCAAGAAAATTTTCAGCAAATTACATTTTTCTTCGTTTTATTTACCGTGAAAAAGCGCGTGAAAATATGATACTACCCCTTTAAGGTATATTCTGCAAAGCATGAAAATAGACTCTATCACTCTAAAATGTCTTTTGCAAATAGCTCTAGCTCGATAAACAAAGTTTGTACGTGGCATGACTCTTTTTCATATGAATTCTACTAGGGTAGTCAATATTTAAACGCCTAGACGTAACATGTAAGTACTATTGTGTTACCTGGCGACTTTGCCCTTAAAACTGAAGTGAAAATTGGATATAAATTCAAAGTCATTTTTTATAGTCAAAATTGGATTGGTTTACAATCACTCTTTGACGTCTGACGATTTAATCCTGTTCGGAAAAAATGCCTCAGTCTTGAGAAGAACAGAGGAAAGAAACTTAGCAGGACTTTTTTTAAAAAAAAAAGTTGACAATTTTTATAATTTTCTCTAATCTATAAATAGTCCGTATAGGAGTATCTTCAATTAAATCATAGAGTTTATAATAACTTTTAGCACACCAAAAGTCCTTTTGCAATTTTTTTTAATCTATGAATATAATATGAGTGAAGGAGCTTTCACGACTTTTTATAGTTCCTTAGTGACGTTTATAAAATTCACAGACGAGACCAGCGTAAAATATCGCAGTTATATATTCAAAAGTTAAAAGGAAATCCCAGAAAACAAATCTGTTATATCCCGCACCCCTCATTATCGTGAATTTCTCTCGATATTTCAAGGGCGGTATTGTCATCTGATTAGAGTAGATCGCGCCCCGATGTTTTCTCATTTCTCATTTCCATATTATTTTGTTTGCGGCCGTTAGATAGGCGTAGGGGGAGGGGGGAGGGGAAAGAAGACCAAAAAGGGGCCCTGTCTAACGAAGGGGCGCCTTGAAAGCTCCCCAGCTTTTCAAAAGACTTGCTTTGAAAATTGGACAGCGTCATTACTTCGTTGTATTATTCGCGGCTCTCTCATACCGTCGTATTTAGGTTTATCTCTTTCAAAGGTGAAAGGAAAGCACAAAGGTTTTTCTTTTGGAAAAGAAAAAAAAAACGGGTCCATTCATTTTCAAAGTAAATCATAAGTGACACGCTTTCTTGGAATCCTCCAACAATGTAGAGTGCGTTGAAGTCTTTTATTCCAAAATTATGTACTGTTCTTCTATATTTTCTAAATTTAGTCTACATTAGGAAAAACTAACACTTAGTTTCCATTTTTAATAAAATCTTTTACAAATCATACAATGACGATCCACCCTTTATTTTTATACTTGAAACGTCACTACTATTTCTACTACTTTTAACAACACAGTCTTTTATAAACAATTTTTAAAAACACAGTGTCAAAAATATAAACTCACATAACAACCGATGAAAAGAAAATTTTGTATAAAACTCAAACAAACTGTTAACCCCGCGAGTTGCAATTTACAATAAATATCTCAATTGTGATCGCTGGAGTAAACAAGAAACGCCAAAAACGATGTTTAAAGTCAACTGAATAAGGCACATTTAGCATTGGATGAATATAGAACGCCCATACCGTTTCAAATGCGAATTTATTTATAATATTCGAGCGGTAACTTGTGCGCGGAATACATTTGGCATTGGACTCCCAGTCGGTCTAACTTCGCTTCCCAATCTATAGCAATTCAATCGGTCCCCTTATACTTACGGTTTATTACGGCCTTTCAACATTGCATGTCAACTACTACCATTGTATAGTGGTTGTTACAAAAGTTTAGACAAGTTCATATGTGGGTATACCGCATATGAACTTATCTAGTGTACTATATTACTTATGTAATGAATTTCTTTTATTTTATTTATTTTTAAGGAATATAACAATCATGCATAGATGTAAAATAACAAATAGGCTTATAGATTTATACAATAAGAGGTTACATGTTGATGGCAATCTCCACAAATAAAAAAATATTGAAGTGTTGCTACTGAAAATTCGTTTAAAATCACTTTATGCTAAAATTATCGTTATTGTCTCAATGAATATAATTTTCTAATTTTATGTACCTTAGATTTACTGGTTTAATAAAGTTTTAATTATTCGACTTACGGACATACGAGATACGAAAAAGTAATTCTACAACATTGATTAAATGTTTATGTATTCTTTACTCGTGCAATGTTTTACGATAAGATTTCAGAGAGCGAGGAACAGTTATTTTAACGCATCCTTAAAATATTCCAACACGATGGACGACGTCCTTTTCGGTGACGATTCGAGTTGTAACAACAAGAACGTAGAAGAAGTAACTACAAAATGTAACTACATCTAGATCTCACAAAACTTTGTTATACACTTTTACACTTTTATAACGAAATTAATATTTTAAATTATGTACATTTACGGTACATTAACATCTTATTACAAAATAATCATGTACACCTTTATAAAATGTGATAGGTAAGACACTTGGCGATAACAATTACGGATATAGCCGGATGAAACTCCCCGAACGTATTACAAAGAAAGCACTTAAGTGTGAATTATGCGGAGTACATGGCTCTCATAAATATTATAGGATGCAGCATCCCCTTCCGCCTCTTCATCAGCATAATGGTGCCTCCAGGGAGATGGGCCCTCGCTTGCTCACCGCGAGCTCCTCGTCACCTAGGCGCGCTAGTTACTAATGTTTTAAGAATTTATTACCGAAGTACTAACATGTAATGTTCGGTGAATTTTTGTTAAGTTTGAAGTGTACGTGTGTCATTTAACACAGGTAATGTGAAATATTTCATTTCTTTTTGTCAAATATAATCTCTTATAAAGATTACCAAAGTTTTTTGTTTTCCCGTAGACCATTTCCAAAATTATACTGGTTTCGGTGAAAACCATGTTGCTAGATTTCTACTATATTCTCAAAATTTGTGAAGATTAGATATAATTACATCCCTGCAAAGTCTGCTCAAATTCCCTACTAATACCACACGTGGATTTGTTGTCTATAAATTAATGATAAAATTTAACTGATCGGTCTGGATTGTTTCATGATTGCAAACGTATATGTTTAAAACCTGAGCATTTAAAAAAGCAATTGAATTTAATACTATGTGCAATACTCTCTTAGCCAACGTTTAGTATTTTCGCGCATATAAGAAATCATTACATTTTCGCTTAAGCTTGCGACTATTGAAATAAATAGGCACTGTATTGCCTTTATATATATAACATGTGACGTCAACGTCATTCTAAGCATTACGCAGTCGTATGACGGTAGTGATGACGTCATTATCATCGAGCGTCATTAACGGGAGAACATCGTTATGGGACGGAACTGAGTCGTTAGCCAAAGACAACGCCCGTGCTATATACATAGCCATTTGTCCAACGACTAGTGTAGGAGACCGTACTAATTTACGATTCCAACGAAATAATTAAAATATTTATATAATAATGAAAATATTTTAACACATCAATGAACTTAACTCATTACTACGTATGTAATACTGTGACATACGATTTTTCAGCAATAAATATTGAAAATATTTGTTTCTGCTCATTTGTTGCGCGAAGAAACCCACAATTGTTTGTTCTTGATCGTATACGAATCATTTACTAGTAGTGGAAAAATTATGATCATTTTTTTTCATAAACATAATTACATACATACACACGCAGTATGAAATTTATGGATGTCGTATGATGATACTATTTAATGGCAGTTTCTAATTATCCGTAATTTTTATAAAACGTCACAGAAACGCTTTAAATTCGTATAAAATTATTGATGTAATTAAATGATATATAGGAATTTAATGGCCGATGTATAATGTATTGTCTTATTATATAATCCGTTCACGGTGACCTTCACTTTGATATAATAATGTTTTCGCTTTCAGTCCACGAGACTAAAAACGCAAGCATTAATTATTACATCAAAGTTAGGACACAAAATTTTGTTGGAAAAGCTAGTTTCTGGGATCTTTTACTTTTTTTAAAACGAAAAAAGTATTAATTTCATTTTATTGTTTGGATTAAAGTCATGAGACCAAAATAAATAAATTATCTTCACTTCAAATTAATGGAAGTTATTAGAAAGTAAATACTTGTGATTAAGTAATTTTTTTTAATAAAACTTTTGTATTTATGTTCATGATTTTTATAAAACTTTTACAAATTCCAAGAGATTTTTACTTAAGTATGTAATACTTGCGCAAGTATTAAGTTATCGTTTAATAAACATACGGCAGGAGATTTGCTTCTGTGAGATATCCGTCACTTGATTTACATATCTCCAATCACAGTATACGGATTTATACTTTGTCGAAACAACATTACGAGCGCCGAAATTGTAAATTCGCGCGGGCGAAGAATTTTAATGTTCAAAATTAACGAAGGCTTTCACACCTCGAACGTCGAATGACTTTATTATTCAGTGTTATTAAATATTTGCATTTGCATACGGCCCTACCTGCTACACGTCTCCCGTTCTATCTGAATGTAGTCCCATTCGTTAGCAAATGCATCTCGTAATGAGCGCTTTATGTGCAAATGTAAAAATATATAAAATGCGCTATGAAGTAATGTGACGTCTCGCGAACTTAGCCGGCTTAAGCGATAAGATATTCCCGGGCGAATTTTCGAAACGCTTCGCGACACTGTCGACTATTTTGTAGGTAGTACTACTTATAAAAATTTCTCTGTTTTAAAACTTTCATTTCACACAATATATCGAAACAATGAGAACAACTTTACTTCTTAAACAACTACTTAATAGATTTTATTGTGTTTATTTCGTGCTATTGCCTCACTACATTTTGCACATTTTAAGATTCACTACTCTTAGACAATAGGGACACAACCTATAAATAATCAACCGGAATAGAGCTTGATTTTTATTTCTTACCAAAATTTAAAAAAAAACGCGCATGACGACACTTCCTTTCGCCTAGACGCCACTGTAGGCATGTCGCCATCTTATCAACGCCGTAATCATCTCCCGCCGCGCACCGTCCCGCGTCTGTAATTATGTAAACTACGAGCCATGTACACGTCCCGCGCATACAGCACTTATATCTTAAACACAAAAGCTCGGTATATCAAATGCACCGTCCCAACCCAGTTGCTTCGCTGGCGACGCGAACTCATGAGTGATTGCTACAGATATTAATTCCGAAACGATCTCAACGTGAAAGCATTCGTAAAGCGTCAGTTGTTTTGTTTTTCGATTCGTAATTAACAACTTCAGTTGTGAAATATATCTTGAATAATATTTGAAATAACGCAACGAAGCAACGAATTACTTGGAAATAACTAATAATCCTACGTAAATTATTTCTTTCACACTGATAATTTTTTCGTTGCCTTTGTTTTTTACCATACCTACTTGATGGTTCGTCTTTTTCATTGTACGATATCGACGGAGCGAAGAATTGTTTTAATTTTTTTAATAAAATATGGTTTTAGAGATCAAAGGTGATGTTTCGTTTTATCCCGAAAATAACCGCTAATAGCTTATTTTTATAATTCAAAAAAACTTAGATTAATTCAAATTATTTGGACATAAGCCAATTAAAACTATTTATTTTAAGTACATTACAGTACTCAGTTTTCATCGACTTTCAATTCGACATTTTAAAGATAGAAATTAAATTTTAAACAGATATCAAATAAAAATGTAAATGATATATACATAGACAAAAACTAGATTAACATACACAATATACTAATAAAAAACATAAGTTATAATAAGTATGCAGCTATCATAAATTTATACAAAAAATTTTGGTTACTTGTAATATATTGGTAACTTCCATGGTATCTTATGTACTTTATCTAAATAAATACTTCTAATAGCTCCGACACATTTAATTAATCCTTGATATAACAACGCCGTTAAATAAATTTTGATTCCGAAAAGAAACATTGAAATGCACTAGCGTTAACGTATATTGTGGTTCAATATACATTCCAAAATTAAACACAATTCGATCCCCAATTTCTTAATCGTTCTTCTCGTACATTCGATAAACGATCCGGGAAATAGTGATTGCGAAATAGCGTTGAGAGAGGCAGTAAATCTGACTTAACTGCAAGCAATTCACTTAAAGGGTCGCCTTCGCCCGTTCTGTTGACTAGTCTGGAAATGTCATTGAAGAGCCTGGTATGGGAACGGTAGGGCGGGCCTTGTTACCAGATTTATGAGAAGAAATACTTTTCTCGTTATTGAAACAAAACGGTTCATGGCGCAATCAAATATATTTGAAAACCATCCAAGTTATCTGTGTTACTTCGTAATTTAACTTTTTAATATTTGTTGTTTTATTTTTTTTTTCAATAGTTTTTATATCTTGACAAACAATTTACAACAAAGACTCAATATCGAAAGCTTTATGGGTCTTAGTTAAAATTTGTACTTCGAAGTTATTTACCAGCATAAAATGTTTACATCGGCTTAATTTCGTATTTAATTAAGTAGACAATTGACTTTTTATTTCTATTATTTATGGTCACTTTCTAGAAAAAACGATTATTTTGAGAAAAAGTCAACTAAAACGTCTTACGTTTTATCTAACTCGTTCGCCATTTTGACTATGTTGTGTGCCATTTTGACACGTGTGACATGATGATTTGACATAAATAAGATATCATACATCTTAATCAATTCAGGTGTTTTGTACTTATGGTGGAATAAAAACACTCACATATTTATTTAAATAATCCCTAATCACGTTAAACTGATTTCATAACATGTTACACAATATTTTTTACTAACTACATTTCTTTGCATTTGCTTATAAAATTATTATACATATAATAAATTTCTATTTCAATCAACAGTCAATTGTGGATTGTGAATAGTTATTACTTTTTTTATTTTAAATTGTCCTTTAATTTTTATGTGATAGAGCCACGCAGCTGTTCCCGCTGCTGAATGGACCGGCTCGAACCGGGTAATTACCACGACCTCACAGAAAATCGG
>DWHO01001224.1:0-16149 GCA_018247575.1 Eurytides lysithous rurik
TGTCACTGATTTTTATAAAATTATTAAGATTCTGTCGAATGAACAATATATTACAAAGTATATATTGTGAGGCAACCATTAAAATGCCAGTTCTTTTAAATACATCTCGCAGGGAATCGCGAGCTTTTAGGTTATAAATACCTCAGCTCTTTTCTGTAGAATAAACACCGAATTTATCTTATAGAATTTATATTGAAAGAAATATTTACATCGGCGCGAACGTTACGCCTACCGTTTGTTCCTTTTGCGTATATTCCTTCCTTCTCTTAATCAACAGCGATTTTATTTTTTGGTCCATAAATTAATTTTTAAAATGTTTGGTACTTTCGTGAACATCCGAATTGCTTAGGTTCGCTTTTGTTTAGCTTATTACATTCTAATGTTTTTGTTATTTGAAATTTATATGTGTAAAACGCCCTTCAGCACAAGATATTTCAATCCTAAAATTGGGGCAGGGTAAAAAAAAAAAGAAATGAAAATTAAAAACGTCGTCAAGTTGTTTTTATGGGAAAGATAAGGGAGGAGGCGAAAAAGCGAGACCTGTCCATAATAACATGGTGCCACTCAAGACCTGCTAAGCTGATTTAAGGCGTCATATCTTAGGTTGTTAGACGTTTAGACGTTATAACTTAATATATGTTGTGTAAACGTCCACACTATTTCACACTTTGAAGAGCTGTTACCGTAAATTGCGGATTGGTTCACATTTTTCTAATGTTTTTCACCTTGAAATTTTTAACAATGTAGTAAGAAGTAATTGGAAGGTTACATCACGCAAGTTAAGCGTTGGATAGTTATATTATGGTAATGCTGTCTACATATCCAAAGTACATATTATTTATAAAATAGAAACAGTCTTCATTCAATAGTACAAAAGGTTAAATTGTCATAATATACGGAATGATTCATTACACCGGCGATACAATCCGTTTGTTTTATATCCGATTTCCGCCTAGAGGATATCGTAACTGCTATAGCTATCTAATAATTAACAACATAATTATTGCAACGAATTCTCAAATTTATTCACACAGTTAATTGATACCTTGTTAGCAATTCATTGAATATTTGCTGCAGAGAACTTCTGAATATCATTACGTTTACGCTATTTCTGAACACAAAACGAAACTTAATTACGTAAGTGAAAACAGACGAATTCCGCTATTTTTAAATATTCAGTATGCAAATAGGTTAAAGTACCTATTATGATGTTATGATGAATATGGTTTTAGAGATTTTTCGAGTTTCTTAGATGAATAAAATGCTTTCTCACATAAGTGTTCTTGTATTGCAATCGATTAAACATTATCATAATATAATAAATAGCGTATATTCTACACCTTAGTCGATACTAAATCATATTTGTATAGGTCATAAATACATTATGTCGCTAGCTAATTATTAAAATTTGAAGAACAACTTATAAGTTAGAAAGGTAACAACTCCGGTTAAAATTTAAAAGCGTCATCAAATAACGGCTTCGACCTAGGTCGTGACTGCCAAGTCAACCTCCATTTTATCGATATTTTTAAGTGAATCTCCTTAAGATGGTTGACCGTGTTTGTTCATTTCCTTCCCGTCCTTAAAAACAACCAGTTTTTACTGTTTATTTTTTATAAATGGATTGCATTGAATGTATTGAATATGACCGAAAAGTATTTTTTATTTTTCTATTGCCTTTTAGCAATATTGGTGGATAGCTGTACGGTATAACATTAATTTATCCCTTTTTAGCCGATAAAGTGACGAGACGTGCGTCAAAATAGTATGCTGCCACAAATTGCAATGGAAATATTGCAGCGGAACCCATTAATGCTTCCAGCCTAGACGAATTATGCAACAGTGTTTTACCATTTAGAATACATTATCTTCATTATACTAATTAAAACAAAATTTGTTTTAATCATACAAGTGCAGCTGTCGATTATATAACAACTCTGAGCTACATTGCTTCGCACTGCGCTGGGATCTTCACCTCGCGATCGGTCTAACTCCGCGACGAGTTATCACGCTAGTGACACTGACCCTCAAACTGGAACTCAGTAATGCTTATACCATTATTTGGCGGTAGAATACCTGGCAATACAGTGGTTCTTCCAAATCCCAACCAAATCTTAGATATTTCGGACGCGGCCCTCGTCGGTAGACGTTGATGAGCGCGGTTCGTCTTCAACGCGTTCTCGGCCCCTTTTGAACTCGTTGCACCACTTATAAAGGGTTTTTTGTGCCATAGTTTGATCACCAATGGTGTTCCGCAACATTTTCAACGTGTCCGCATGAGAATATTCATTCCACGAACAAAACTTGATGCAAGTTCTTTGCTCAACGAAATTACCCATTGGCAAATTTGTTTTCCTAGGTTGGTAGGACTGTCTATAACGACCCTGTCTAGTCCTACCAACCTAGGAAAACAAATTTTACCTGCCTTCCTAATGTCCGGGTGTTTTAAATGACATTTTCACCGTACTTTTTGATTATAGTAGTATCACTATATATATTCATTCACTTGGCTTTTTTTATGAAGCGAAGTGGAAGTGACTGTGCTTCCGCGTTTCGTCTGGTTACGATCCAAAATTCAAAAATTCTAAAAATTCCCACCTTAAAGGCCGGAAACGTACAGTAATCCCCCCTATAACACGGTAGATTGTTTCCACGTTGTAGGAGTATTCCCGTATAATATGAAAACGCGTTATAGAGTAGAGTACCGTGTTATAGGGGAGATTATTGTATATGTTATTGCTTTCTATCTCAGATGAGCCGCTTAAAAAGCCAATTAAGTAGATTTTTGTTGTGGCAGCACCAAAGTTTTCAGGGAAATGAATTGTCAAATAAGAAACAGATTAAAATATGGCTATTATGAAAAAAAAAACTAATATAACATGTATAATTTAAATGATATATATATTACGGTTTAACTTTAAGCAGGATAGGATTGATGAGGTTGCCTATAAGCAGTGGCGGTACTACCATACAAGCCCAAAAGCCTGGATTGCCTGCCCTATAAAGGAGTAAAGACGCACACAACGCTCAAAATTAAAAAAATAAATTATTCGGGAATTATGTGCTAATTAAGATTTATAAATTTTACTCCTTAGTAGGGAAAGCCTGGCTTATGGGCTTGTATGGTAGTACCGCCACTGCCTATAATAGACGTACAAGTTAAAATAATAACTAGGTTTATTATGGAATAACAAAGTGCAGTGTGAATTGCATTCAAACTCTCCGCCAGTCTTCGAGGGACATTGTTTAATAATATTCTATCGTTACGTCTAAATGTTTGTACTGTTATAACGGAAGAGCCTGAGAAGAGCCAAATTTAAGTGTTATAAAACTCTGTATAAGTGGCCTATATACGCATTAAAAATTTACTTTTATATTTAAGGGAAAAGGCTTCAGTTCTCAGCCAACATTTTTCGTCTTCGTCGTCGTAATAGGAACATACAAAATAACATATAACCACAAACGGATTCGATTTATTGGTCGTTATGTCTCTAGTGGTTTATTCAAATGGCGCCTAGATGTAAATTTAAATGACATAATGTTGTGTTATGTAAATCTAATGTTATGACTAACATCCAGAAAAATGTGTTACATCTTTATAAAGTGTGTTAACGCAAGAATCTTTCTATTTCAGATCGTTCGTGTTGCGCTTTGTCGCGCTTTTATTCATCGGTGATATAAAAGTTGACTCATTTGCTATAAGAGGTGCTTACAACGCGACCGACGCGCCCTCCCAGGACATGGCGGCCGAGGAAAGCTTGCATTTAGAAGTAAGACATGATTTTAAGAGGCCCAACGGAATAGATGGAAACGTATCAAATAAAAGTAACGAACATTTAACTACAGACAACAGTGATTATACCAAAGAAATAAAAAGTATAGCCACGCCCATGCTCTCGCAAATTGCGGCTACAACGTGGTTAACGGAGTCTTATATGAATAAAGAAGGGGTTGGTACTCCTAGTGGTATTATTGGTAACGAGAGTTCTCCGAGAGAAAGTTCGAGAGTTAAAGACGCATCTGCGGAAGTGCCAAAGAATGTTAAATCCCAAGAAAATTACATAGTACCTGCGCTAAAAATGTCGAAAGATGGTGTAACCGATGATACGGATCATTCAATGATAGTTTCTGTTGAAGAAATAAAGGCAAAAGCATTATTAAAGGATGAATCTGCCACCCGTGACACCAGTACAGTGACTGATGACACAAATATACCAACTGAAGATGCAATAGTCGATCGGAATTTACCTAACACAACAATAATGTACTCGACATTGTTACAAGGAACAGAGTACCCAACAGTTTCCACAAAAAAGAACAATAATACAAATACGAGTTTGCCATCTTGGAAGAAATATATAGTAATTGATCGAAAACGGGTACCTAGTAATGATGATATAAAAGTTTCAACAGGCAGATATGAAGAAATGTTTAACGCTGAAACCCGCGTTACGATTAAAGATTCAGATACATTCGGTGCCATCGATATAGAAGAAACGACAGAAGATTTGCTTCGTTCCACGTTAGAAACAACATCAGTAGATTTTATTAACAGTTATTATAACCAAAACATGAAGGGTGCATATCAAATTGAAATAACAAAAAAGTCAGAGGGACAGCCAACGGTATGGCCATTGTTAGAATCAATGATCTCTAAAAGAGCAGGTTTTTTTAATTTATCATCAGAATCAAAACAAAATGAACAAACAAATAAAGATGATGTTCCTGATACAACTACAGAATATAATAATCCAACCCCAGCTCAACAATCTAGTATAGAAGAGCAAACGAAGTCTTTTTTAGTAGATATAGCGGGATCACAAAGTTATTTAGTAAGTGAAAGATTAGAATAATTATAAAAGTATACAGATATTTCTTACAAAAATATATGCACAACTATGCTTAACGACAAGGGCGTACAGACGTTTAGTGGATATTTTTGCCACTGATTATGCCCATTATAAATTTAATTGTATCGTCATGTTTGTAAATCTTATCTTTATCTTTATAAATCACTAGGCGTGGGTTCAAATCCTGCGGAGGGTAATGATTTTATGTGGTTTTGATTTTGGGCATTACGGGCTGATCCCCCCGTATAAAACGCAAGTAATTAAAATGTTTTTTTGTTTATAGGATGAAGATGCTACTACAGATGTTCTACTGAAAGTGACTTCGCTTAAAAAAAATCAAGAAATTGCTCACCAAAATAGTGAAGAGAATTTTAATAATTCTAATTTTGCACACTCCACGATGGAACCGTTTAATACCGATAGTAAAGCATATGACACAGAATTGAAGTTGGAAACAGATGCCGCTAATACTGACACAACGCTCAGTAGTAAAACAAACCAAGATAAGGGCAAAAGTACAAAAATGTACACAGTTAATCCAAATTATAAGCCAATGAAAAAGATTGATGTACAACCTCCCAAGTCATTCGTGAGAGATCCAGACGACAATAGTTGGAGGAATGAGAGTATAAGTTCACTAGGAATAGTTTTTAAACCAAAGAACTCTTCAAAGCCTTTCACTCAAGTCTTGAAAAATAAGACAGAGACAGAATGGAGTAATGTATTGAATAGAGATAGTAAAAATGGTGTGCCTGATCTGAGAGAAAGATTGGAGAAAATGGCTCAGAGGAGGAAGACAAAGAAAAAGAAGGCGGATATGTTTGGTAATATTATTTACACTGATTACGAGGAAAGTAACAGTTCAGAGGAGATGACAAATAGTGAAAAGCAAGACATCATATCTACAACAACAATTACTGGGCAAGTAACCACGTCCACGGAAACTCCATTGTCTACCTCAACTGTTATCACGACACCAACAACGGTGATAGTTACAACAACAGACACAATGACAACTATTTCATCTACTGACATAAATTTATCATCCGAAATAGATACAACTACGTCTATGACAACGTCTACGACAGAAACTACTAGTTCTAGCACTAATCCTAACTTGACCCAAGAGATTTTACCAAAAAATACCAAACATCAGTCCCCTGTTACTGAAAAGACCAAGAAGTTATTTAATATTTTCGACTACTACGATATTCCAGACGAGGATGAAGATGAATATCTGGAATTAGCGAAATTGGAGTTGAAAAAATTCACAGTTCCCCAACGAGTGACTGATGCACCTTTATCTACATCGCCACCACTGCCGTATCAGTTTACGAAACCCGTAGCACAATATTATCCTGACAGACAGCCAACCATTCAATATTTTCCACCGCGAAATACAAAACAGCAAGCGAAACCTAACAGATTCGACAATGAAATTGAAAAGAAAGTCAAATTCAACGCGAAAAGACCATCCTCAAAGCATTACGTCTCTATTACAAATACACCCGATACATCTCTTGGCAAATATCATTCACGCTATCACGAGGAACCAAACACAGCAATGCCAGATCATACTGTGTTACCGGTCGAATTGCAAACTATGTATAAAGCGAATGAAGACACGAGAAATCATTACCAACCCATTCAACAGATAAGTCAACAGCAGAACAATGGATACGGAGAGGCTGGCCGCAACGAGGGCTTCAATCATGCCACGTACGTAATCAAAAACTATAGAGATTTCCTCGATCAAGATTACGATTACGAAAGAGACTCGGGTTTTGTCCCATACACAGAACCACCGATACGGGGTATAACAATGAGCGATCTGACTGTGCCAGAGAGGGATAGGGTTAAAGCGAATAGAAACTTCAATTACGACTACGACGCTAAGTTCCGGAAGGACGTCCTAGAGAGATTCGTCGATAATTTCAATCATAACGAGGCGCGTTATAACGCTGATTTCCCGGTTTTGTACAATAATAGTGTAATGCACGTGAGCATGGCGGGAAACGGTGAGGCCGTGGCGTCCTCCAGGGCCTTTCTAAAGGGGCTTTACAACCCGACAGACACCAAGCTAGGGTACGCCCGCCGGGAGCCCTACGACCCCAATTGCGACAAGGGTACCGTGGAGCTGTCCCCTGCTTACGAACTCCATTATTACGTACCAGACCAGGAAGAAAAAGAGGAGGCGGAACCAAAATCTTCCAGTCTGCCCCTACGTTGAATTTAATGAAAGCGTTCGTACTACATGTGTAATTTTTGATAGCCGGTTGTTTTTCAACGTTGAACTAAATTGTATGAAAATGTTCATAATAATGGCATGGGAGTTCATAAGATAATATCTTTTGCTCTTTCAAAGGTAGATATTACAATTTAATGAACGGTGTATAGCAGAATGTGTACGTTTTAACTTGCAGATTATTCTGCTTTTTATCTATGTCTGTTTATAAGATGTTTAGTGAATAGTTATAAAAAGTGTCTTGTGAACTTATTTTATCCAAACATTTGGAACAACTACAGGTATTAGGTTTTCTTTATTTGGGGATTTTAATATTTTTCTACTATTAAGCTACCTTATTTACCACCGTTATTTATATGTACAGCATAAGTTAGTTCTTACTTATTTTTGTGTATGTGAATTTCTGTTGATTTTTGATTAGCTGTATTCAATTAACACCAAAATGTCATTAAATTATAATAAGTACTCAAAAATTTATTATAATAAATCAAAAATTCATTAAAATGATTATATTGTATTCTATATATTTTATTTATAAGTTATGTGATATGAAGGAATTGAGATTTTAATTAGAAACGTTTTACTTTTATATAAAAGTGTCATAAATTTTAAAATTGTTAGGACTTTAAAGTAATAAAGAAAAAATGTAGTCGTATGGACACTCAAAATCAGTATCCTTGACTGCACTCGAAGGTACTCGCTCTTAGCTGTTTTCTTTTCATCTATTTTCCAACAACAGTGTAACTCGACATCTTTTAAAATTTGCGTTTCGTCGTTTGAATAAATATTTGTTAATTTTCTTTGTCATGCGTTGTTACATTACATTAAATATGCATATGTTTTATCAATGTATCGACGTGTTATAAACTTGATGTGATTAAGAAATGTGATTTATTTATGATTGTGAAAAGGCTTAACACTCGTCGGCAACGTGTATGTCGGTCAGGGGCCGTTGTGTTGTAGAATTATTGATTGTCTTTGATTACGAAGCAACCGTTTGGGCCGCGAGCCCCCAACCGTGACTGATTGCAGTGTGTTATTCGAAACAAATAAACTGTATCGAACAATGTTCGTCTAGTACATTTTTTATCACTTACCCATTTTAGTATAAACCGACGGCAGATTTCACCATTCTTTAAGTTTTACGAGATTTCTTTTTGAATACATCGATGATGCAATTCGTTTCATTGATTATAATAATTACATAATGTTTAACTCATAACTTGAAATTGGATAAAAGACGATTTATGGAAGCAGAACAAACTGGTGGTGTTATTAAATAAATAAATATGGGCATCAGTCGGAAAAGTATCTGGTTATTCCCACAGTATAAGCAAAGCGGGATAAAACAGCACGAGTATATGTTGGGTGTATTATATATAATTTATCCGGTATATTTTTATGAAAATCTATGACAGACACACAGTAAATAGTATAATAAAATCGAAGCCCTTTAGTATACACATATATAATAAAATTCCACAAAATATATTAGATATACCACTTCGCCATTTCAAAACTAAATTTAAAATGTTTATCGCTCAGTATTATTTAGAAGCTGAGAAATTTGTAGTAAATCAAAATTTGTGAAAATAATCGACTCGTTTTTTGACATAGTTGCTGTCGATACAGTTCTTAGAGATTTAAAAATTGTATGAGTATTATAAAAGAGCAACTGTTGAGTTTCTCGCCGGCTGTTCTCAGCAGAACTGCATTCCGAGCCGGTGGTAGCTTCCTCATGAACTGAGATGTAAAAATGAACGGTTCATAAGTGGTTGTATGTAAGTGTGTATTATATGTAATATATTTTTAAATAGTTGATTTAGATATTAAGATCGTGCTGAGGAAACCAAGATTTCGGAAGCATAATTGGTTTCCCTTTAAAGTGGTCGCTTGATATGTGGACGCTAAGAACACCGATTGTGACTGTTTATTAAACTAAAATGTAAATTGTAAAATTACGTTTATAACGTACTCGTCAGTTTTTATTTATCGTTTTATAATTATGTCGAGGGTGATATGACAGAAACTGGTTTGTACACCGATGTCCTAAAGTTTCATTTATTATTCGAAATAATATGTCTTTCAAACCACCTGCGAAGCAGCGAGTTTTTCACGCGGTCATAACTATCCTTACAGTGTTTCTTTGATACAACATTCTTGCTGATGGTCGGGCTGAAAAATTTACGATAGACATGTTTACTGCCGTTAGCCGGTTCGATTCGTGCAATTAGTCGAACAATTATGTTATCATTCGTAGGTGAACGCCCCCGATTTTGTGTAAAACTCGGTGAATATATTATTAGATTCAGTAGCATTTTTTTGTAAAATTCTGTGATGATGATTAGCGACACTTCTGCCCGTAACAATATCGTTGTCTGTAGACATCGATTTGTAATCACAAATTTAACAGCCGCAAGTGAGCCTAATTTTTTTGTACTTGGGAATAAGCTAAAAATCAGCGATGAATTCTCAACAAAGCTGAGCTTATTTCCTTTTTGCTTACTAATGTGTTACTTTTTTTTTTGTTTCATTAAATTTTTTCTCGAATGACTTGAAATATCTGAAACTTATTTTTTTTTATTATTTGTTTTAATTTAAAGTTTTTGTTATTCTGTTTATACGGCAAATAATTGTTATGCGAAATAAATGATTATTATTATTTCAATATAGTTCCACGCGGAATCCGTTTGTGCCTGCGCTGCATTAGTTATGCAGGGATCTAAGCTGTTCTATCTCAATGCACAGGCAAAATTGCCCTTCGAACCGTAACAAGCTAATGCTTACACATAACTGCTTGATAGTAAAACAGACGGCAACGCACTGTTACCACCTCAGGACGCTGCAAAGGAGTCCTACCATTTATATTATTGTTAGTTCGACGTTAGAAAGCGATTTCGTCGTATCACGAAAACCTTCAAAATCGATCAAGTAGAAATTCGATATTCCAGTTATTTGTCAAATAAGGTTTAAAGTAAATAAAGATAATACATATATAGTCAGCTACACAGTCATTTAATAACAAAAGGGCGGTAGTTTAATAAACACTTTTAATAAATCAACCGCGTTTTAGCCTTTTGTCATGGAGTAGGCCGACAAACGACCTAGCGGCTCACCTGACGATAAGCGAAATGACGGTGGTAGAGCCACGCAGGTGCTCCCGCTGCCGAATGGGACGGCTCGAACCCGATAAGTACCACGACCTCACAGGAAATCGGCGTAAAGTGGAAGAGGTTTTACTTCCGCGTTTCGTCCGGTGAGAAAGGTGGCCAATGGCCCAATCCCTTCCATCCCCTCCCATCTCACCCTTCTCGCCTAATCCCTCCCTCTCACACTTTGCAAGTTCTGTTGCAAATATCCATGGGCGGCGGTGATCACTTACTGTTTAATAAAACTGCAATCAACTTTTTTGATGTGTATTTTCCACAATAAAATTATTAGTAATACAGTGACACACCTAACAGCACAATATACAGACGAAGAGAGAAAAACAGTGTTGCAATTATATAATATATATAAAATATTAACGTACAATTTATGTTTAAATATATAATTTAACACTGGCCATCAGGTGAGTCGCTTGCTCGTTTGTCAGACTACTCCATATAAAAAAAAATCAATACACTCGAGTCACCAGAGTTCAAACCCCGGTGGCGGCATCAATGAATTTGTCAATTTATGATTAACAACTTCAAGTGCCGATTTACCACGTGCTCAGCGTTGAAGGAAAACATCGTGAGGAAACCTGCATATTTAAGAAACAACAAAAATATCTTAAATATGAGAAGTCCGCCAATCCGCAGTGGTCGCGTGGCGGTCTCTTATTCCCTCTGTATGGAGGAGGCCTGGGCCTGGCAGTGGGACAAATATAAGCTGTTATCAAAATGATACCACTGTTTTTGTTATAAAGCAAGTTTCTAATAATCGCTTACCATTAGACGAGCAAGCGTCGTTTGCCTACTGCTTCATAAAAATATACAGTCCACGAAGCCAACTTTAAGTTTTTGACTAATATTTGACTCATTTGTAAAACATTATTTGGATTAATCCAACTCCCGAAATACTCACTTGCGTTTATGATTAGAAGGCTTATAAGACAGTGGAACGGACAAATGATCCTTTCGCTTAGTGAAAATAGATAAAGATAAAAAAATACTTGATTCTTTTCAACCATTGTCCCTACTTAAAGAAATATAACTTGTATCATAACATTGTAAGTTTTACATACATACTTCAGATGGACAAACGTCCAAAACAATTACCTGAAGTTCACACAAATACTGGCCCCGGGTGGGAATCGAACCCACGACCTGCACCGATAGCGTATCAACTGCGTCAAACGTGTCATCAAAGTTATGCTCCTTTACAAAAACGATGACTTATGTCGTCAAACGCAATATTAAACATACGCCATACCAGCATCAGCCCCGGATCTTCAATTTTTTATAGTGGGGCAAAAACTGAAAAATGCCGCCCCCGTCCACTTATATTTATTTTTACCTTTATCATCTTTATAATTTCGCTATCAGATGCATCCGGAAATAATGTATCCATCGCTGTTCTTCCTGTGTTAAGCCTATTTGTTTGTGAATTTGGCCGCCCGGGGAATTGGCCTCAGCTTGCCCCCCCCTAGATCCGGGCCTGACCAGCATAGGTGTTATAGACGAGCTAAATTTCACTTTTACACACAGCTTCGTAAAATGAAACACATAGCGCCTTTTATAATACCACTTTATTGACATTTCTCATTCAAGAACAGTATTAGACAGACATCACTTGATCGTTCGATCGTTTGAAACGGTTACACGACATTTGAGCATAATTGATAAGTGACAAGTGACAAGTGACAAGGCTGGCGCACGGGCCGAAGCGACGAGTGGAAATGCAACTCTGGATCCAATAAATAATTATCTTACAATCTCGATTCACAATAAACTCAATTAATAAAACAAGAAAAGAAAAAATTGACAATTCCCTCGTAAATGAACACATTCCTCTTTGGATTACACAAAAGAAAGAAAATAGATGACCGAATATTATTTATATACAATATTTCGCCTTCTCTCATATCTCCCATCGTCTCTAACAATGTGTCCACTTTTTATGTCCGGTAGCACATACAAAACAATCAAACAAGGATACAGATTCTTACAAAACAATATTAATAAAAAACAACAATAGGTACATATTTTTATGAAACGAAATTGTGTAAAATCTCGAATTTATTGCCATACTTATATGATTACAGATAGGACAAGTTGTAAATAGCACATGACGTACATAAAACAGACTGTGCACTGTAAAAAATAGGTAACACTAGTGTCGAAGGTATTGAGTGAGTAAACAATTTTCTAATATAAAAAACAACAGCTTTTTTCCCCTTGAACATCGTAAAACGAACTATGGTTGATGAACAAACAGAATTTTTGTTTTATCTGTATTTGTTTAGTACTTTTGACGCTTACAGTCGACCGCGTTTAAAGGTCAAGCAGGCCTAGATTGCAAACCAGGTGGTAAATTGCAGAGACGCGTAATGTAACATGTATACCCACCGGTTAGATTACTTTGTCGAATAAGTACGATTCACCCCGAACGAGACGCGCCGGCACGTATAGACGTTATGCGCCCATCAATATTTTATAGTGAATTGACATATTTACTATTAAGATAAAAGTGATTTTATTGAGTTTTATTTTTTTCCATATTCAAAATAATCTTTCTATTAGTTGTTGTTGAATATTTGAAAAGTCAGAAATCAAGATTAAAGTGTAATAAATCTGTAAATTCGGTTTTATTTAATAAGTTGAAGTAAATAAAATATATGAGTATTAACTAAAGTATCATAACTCTGGATAAAAACAGCAATTAAGTTGAAAACCAAACTAATTCCCCTAAACTAGTCGGGTGTTAAATAAGTTTTCTATTCCTTTAAACAATCACAGACAAGACGCGACGTAAAGTATTTGCGATAGATTTCGTTATCTCCAACCGCAAGTTAATATATAATTAAAATGTTTTAATTGTACCATATAAGACTTATATGAAAAATTAGTAGGCCGCAGGTTCGGTACATTCCGTACGCGCCGACGCGTTCCTCCCGGTGTGAATCGTGCCTAGACTATCGCACAACGGGCATAATAGCCTAGAAACGGGCATCGACGATGGACGTATATCAGTCGAAACGACGTGCGTGCATTAGACGGGCGAAATTTCCCGAAAAACGCGCACCTACCGACATACGTCACTCCGCTGCGATCGACGCGTCAATAGGTCATTGACGCGTCAAAGTGGGACGTTGATTTTTTCCTTGTTCAAATCTATAACACGGTTTGGTAATTTGTACGATTGGGAGACATTTAAGATGTACTGAACTATAAGTCAGAATGAAGCACGCGATATGATATGAATTGTTTAAAAAAATACGTAATAAACTCCGTTTCGTTTGAGATGATAGGTTTCAACAGTCTATCGAAGCGCGTCAGTTTGAATCACGTACAAAATTTACTTACGATACGATGAGAGTCGAACTAAATAATAGGAAAGCAATGCACGAGATATAAACTGCGGGATAAATAACAATGTACGAATAAACGGAAGGTACACGAATTTCACTATAGTAGTTATAATAATAATAATAATAGTTTATATTTTAGACTAAAAGCGTTTATATACAAAGGGCACGCCACTTTCCTAGCTATAAACCTGCCTCCCGACGTCGTCCGCGCGGCATTTCTACGATCTGAGCACCCGAGAGGCCCCAAACTGAACATCACCGTCATCATCATCAAATAACACCCGTTGTTTATTTAATCTGTGACACGTGGCCATAGATCATAAATATTGAGCCACTATAGAAATGCCGCGGAGGCGTCTCTACGCTCTCGGGCGAGTGCCGCCAGGTGTCGTCGAAAGCAGCTCGGGGGACATCGAGAGATATGTACAACGCCGCGGTGTTCCCCGAGACTACTACACGACAGGGGTCGCAAACCTTTTCCCACCGAGCTCAACCGCTTTCTTTAACGTCTGGCGATAGATCGTCTTTGATACAGCGCCAGTACCACCATACAAGCCCAAAAGCCCGTCTTGCCCTACCAAGGAGTAAAATTTATAAATGCACATAATTCCCGAATAATTTTATTTTTAAATTTTAAGGGTTGCGGCAATTATGTGCTAATTAAAATTTATAAATTTTACTCCTTAGTGGGGCGAGACGGGCTTTTGGGCTTGTATGGTAGTACCGGCACTGCTTTGATATGCCTGGTCGAGATGTAAAATAGATACGGACGCAATCGGTGAGAGTCGCTAGGGTGCGTGGAGGGGTGGAAAGGTGCGCCACCCCTGGAGGCCGGTCAGCCGGCGGCACTCGTCGGAGGATCCGCACCCACCCGTTACATTAGCCAGTCTTTCGATTACCCTACCCTAGAGAGGCGCCGCGCCGCCTCGCGCCTCTGCCTCGACACTCCCACACCATTCCTTCATCATCCGGGCCCGATGCGTATCTTGATGCGTCTCGAATGACACAAAAACTCAACACGAAATAAATAAGAACAAAAAAATATATTTGTGGAGTAAAAAGGAATTTTACGGCAATCGTAAATAGAAACGGACCTAAGTATCTTAAATAGTAAGAAACAATTTTTTCGACCACATAGACATTAACCAATTGTACATACAAAGGACCCGGGTATATAACAAAAGCGGAACTATATACACACGAAGCCATGCGCTGGACGTAACAAAATGACTAAGAATAATACAAATAAGCAACTGAAAGGGAAACGGGTGTAGGTAATCCGTAATCAGAACTCAGTGAAGATCGCACATGACGAAACCGAAAACAAGGATAGTACATGTCTCGGAAAACAAAAAAAAATCCATCGCGTTGGCACCTAGCACTTTGGCACCGATAGCATCAGAGTCCTATATTCCTGTTCGAAAAAAAAAATAGGAAAAATCAAAACAGGCGCCTGTCTCCGTCCATATACGACTCAGCACCGGATTGCTCGGAAATTAGGAACAAGGTGATATCCATTTCAACTTCATACAAATAAACAAATCAACACGTCTACTAGCACCACTATAGAGATAAAACAACTTTTTTCTAACTTTCTTATGCGTGTGTGTCTGTGTGTTTAAATGCATGGTACTGTTTTTTTTTTTATTAAATTCGCTCCGAAAACCCTTCTTCGATTACATATAACCTTAAATACAATTGACTCGATTCGGCGCGAGAATTTGGCGGGAGAAGCAACGATACGAATTGCAAATGGCCGCCGCGGCGGTGAGAACGGTTTGAATGCGGCTGTTGGTGGAAATTTAAAAAAGGGCGAGACCGATGTCGGTTCGGAATCGGCCACGGTCGTGTGGTCGGCAGAGACCGGCGAGTGTCCCACGGAGGCCGTGCAACAACTCCAACGCGGGCGCCGTACGATTTTCAACCTTAACACATATAGTGAGTATGTTCAGTTTTCCGTATACTTAAATAACCATATCCATAAAGCTTTAAGAGGAAGCCTCACTATACACATAATTAATTAATCGATTAATGTAACGGTCATTTTTTTTCGTTTAAGTTATATATTCCACCTTTTCGCGATCAATATTTTTAATATCCACTCTGTTACATTCACAATCACGTCCATACAGATTCTATAATAACTAAAGCATTCTCGATGTCGAAACTAAACGCTATGACGACTTATATATTTCACTTTTCTCATCTTAAATCCCTAGGTCTACGCTATTAAATATTCCGACTCGTGCGTTGCTTCATACAGACTCCTCGGCGAGAGAGTAGCAACAATCCACCTCACACCTCACGCTCGTCGTCGTGTGAGCGATCAACCTGTCGCGGTGTAAAGATCCATCATCGACTAGCAATTCGTTCGCTCGCGTCGACGTCAAGGCCATCGTTGATGATCAATCCCGACGAAGCCCCACAGTGGGAAGGCTCGGTTCGCCCAACAAATGATTAGACCAGTGATTCTCAACCACTGTGCCGCTGCACTTTTGTGTGCCGCCAAATTTTAGATATATAATATAATAATGTTATTA
>DWHO01001225.1:0-16148 GCA_018247575.1 Eurytides lysithous rurik
CTACCATACAAGCCCAAAAGCCCGGCTTGCCCTACTAAGGAGTAAAATTTATAAATCTTAATTAACACATAATTCCCACAACGTTCAAGTTTAAAAATAAATTATTCAGGACGCCATATTATTCAGATCATCCATCATAATATTCCAAAATCAAATAAACATCTTTTAACAACAATTAAAGACAACGATAAGAAAATGCAAGTCCCAAAAATGACAAAATAAAACAAATGGCTCAATTTTTTTTTATAAACCGAAACAACGTATTTGAAAAAAAAAATTTTTTGATTATGGATTATTTTGGAAATATTTGATTTGATAATGAATTTAATAAAAGTGAACGAGCATTTTTATAAATAAACTTAAAAAAAGAATACAGATCTTTCTTATTTAATTTATAATTCCC
Source organism: Eurytides lysithous rurik (assembly GCA_018247575.1). Classification (NCBI taxonomy): domain Eukaryota; kingdom Metazoa; phylum Arthropoda; class Insecta; order Lepidoptera; family Papilionidae; genus Eurytides; species Eurytides lysithous. Next base: position 404 of record DWHO01001225.1, read on the forward strand.
AACGTTCCGATAATAAATGGGAATTTTAAATGACAGCCGGCGTCGGAGGCGGCGGTTTCAAATTTCGAACTCCGCCAAATCGGTTCGCGAGCTAGCATTGGCGTGAATGGAGATCGCGCGGGGAACTCCCCAGCGGCCATTTGTCGCAAATCCCGGGCTCCCGGCGGGGTCGTTTGCTTTCCACGCCAACTTGCCCCCGTGATTTATCCCTCCCGAACCGCTATGCCAACCGCCTGCCATATAAACGTCGCGTTTGTTTCTTCTTAGCGCCTGATTGATGCTTTTCGAATTGGCACGGAGTGTGAAATAATTCAGACGACGTCGTCAAATCGAATACAATCCCACCAGAACTCATATTGTGCCATATTGTGTAAATGAACAGACCCTCTGTTTTTCACTTTCGCAATAAAATACTAAGATTATGATAAAAAATAACGGAGGTACATTATATTAATACATGAACAAAAAAACTTTGTTCCCTTTTATAGCCTATTAGGATCACGAAGGAGGGTAAAGTTAGGCAGAGTTATAGTTAAAATGTAAGAGATTTGCGGAAATTAAAAGATTTTTATATGTAATATTTATCAAACGATATATATATTAAATTAAATAAGCAAATAAGTTCACTGTTTACGTTTATACTATCAAAGACAAAGTCGTGATTTGTCAAATTGTAAATGTCACAATTGAAGAACTATATTATTCATTGAGTAAGAAGGTATATTCTTTGAAAAAACCCTTTGTTCAGTTTCCACCATCAAGCAATCGCTAGTAGGTATTTGATATACCTTTTTTACGATAGTGCGTGTATAGTAGCCATGTTTCATAAGCTTTTTTGGAAGAGCACACTTCATAAGGATTCTGGACAAACAATGTAGCTGGTACATAGCGATGAAGCCGTCCCCTCAGTGCTCTCCTGCCAAATAACATTACCACTTACAGGGTTCTCATGATAAACACCTTCACTTATTGCCGCAGTGTACAGCGAAACCACACCAAATACGTTAAATACAGTCTATTTCAGAGAGTCCCACAGCCTCCAGCAGCTGATTGGTTCTATATAGTCAACGGTCACTGCCTCCGTGGCCTAGTGGCATAGGCCTGCGCTGTAAACCGGAGGTCGTGGGTTCGAATCCTGTGGAGGGCAATGACTTTGTGTCGTTGTTCTTAGTTTGGTTGGGGCATAACGAGCTGATCACCTGATTGCTTGTATTGTAAGATGATCCATGCCCGACGCATGGATCATCTTGATCATGATGAGCATGCAAAAAGTCGGTCCCGGCTTCTTATTGACGCCATCTAGCAGTGGCTTGGGAAGTCGTTATTAAAAGATCGGTTTAATGTTTTCACCTCTGCGCCTGATCTCTTTTCGGCCGTGTCAGTTATCCGTCCCATCGAGCTATGGGAGTAAAGGAAAAGTGAGTGTCTGCGCACAGGCTTGTGGATTAAAATATATCCTACGTACTTGGCAGATCTCTTGTAGATCGGCCGCTGCAGCACGAATCTGTTATGGTTCTTAAAAAAATGAAAAATGCAATGAAAAAATGTTTGGATAATTTCTATACAGTCACCTGTCGGCTCAATGACTTCGCCGACGAGTGGTAGAGCCACACAGCCACTTCCGCTGCTGAATGGGCCAGCTTGAACCGGATAATTACCTCGATCTCACAAAAAATCGGCGCGAAGTGTTTTCGTGTTTCGTCGCGTGAGTGAGGTGGCCGATGGCCCATTAAAGGCCGACAACGCTTTTGTAAAAGTTCGACGCTGCAAATGTACATAGGCTGTGGTTGTTGCTTTCCATTAGGTGATCTGCTTGCTCGTTTGTCTCCATACACCATAAAAAAGCAATCCGCATATTTGTTTCGCATGAGAGCGTGCCGGAACCTGCATTAGTAAGGTCTCTTCAATGAGTTAATTCGACTATACAACTTCCAATCCAATAGTCAAAAATAGAACCAGCTACAGTACTCTATGACTGATAATTGGTTGAAGTAAATGCTGATGACGTATCACAACAGCACGGAAGTATTTCAGAAAGACTAAGCGTAACAATGGAGGAGTGTTAAGACGACCGAGTTTGGAAGAGGACTAGATACAACTACGTCTGTGCTCAAGACTGAGCTCTTTTGGTTTTAATTATTTTATTGAAAGGCTTTTATATGTTGTAGACATAACCAGATTATGTAGAGTATGAAGAAATCAAGTAACGGAGGAAGAGTAGTGGTCTCTTCCTACAGTAGGACTATGAGGGTGCTGGGAGCAGAGTGCTAATGAATCTCTCCTTATTTAAAGATACAAGTGGAGGTTTTATATTTACGAGGCGGGCATAATCTATTGACAACAATGGCCACTTGTTATTTTGCTGGTTACGAACAGTAAATCAACAGATACATCCTTACTTATTAATAAAGATGTATGTAAATCTAAATTTTTCTTTACCGGTTTGTCTTTTATTTGTTTAGCAAAGGAGCAATAAATCGTTATGATTTTTGGCATAAATCCTTTTTTTTCGAGAACATTTTCAAAAACTGAAAATGCACATCTAATTTATATAACACCATAAATAGTACATAACAAAAATCACGAATAGTTTAACCGTATTAGACTTTTAAGATATAAGAGCTCTTTAACATTAAATAAAGAATGTGTATAAGTATAAATATATTTATTTGAATTTGTTTATTTTTATTTTCACAAAAAAAAAACATACAGTATCAAATCGGATTTGATGGATCATAATTGTTTGTTATAAAATACGGAATACAGCAGGGCTGTAGAATATAAGAAATAAGAATAACAGAGAGGACATTTGGTGGGATATAAGAAACAAGAACTACACAGAGGACAGTTGGGTTTTACGATAAACTAGGCTTTTTGCGTTATTTTGATGTTTTAATGTTAGTTTTTTGATTCTGATATCTATGCGAGTAAGTATATTCCAAAAGGCATTAATTAAGTTAAAGGCAGTAAAATATTCTAACAAAGCAATAGTAAATAATGTTCATAAAAATATCGGAAATCATTGTAAAAAAAATATCGTGCCTTACGGATTTTAATGGCATTTCCAACATGCGGTTCAGAGCTCTTTTATCAAGTCTTCGAGATTCGGTATAGGCTTTGTTCATGGTGCTTCAAAGTATTATCGTCCACAACAATATTGGGACCTTACATATGAAATCAGCTTTTTATAATACGAAAATAGATGTTATGAAATTATGTATTTTATTAATCGAAGTTCCATTTTCATCTATAGACTGTGGCTATTATAGGTAGTTCATTGATTCGATTGCAGAAAAGATTGTGGTTGTGTAATGGCTGGCTTGCAATTTTTAACAGATTCGCCATAACCCTCTGGCCATATTAATAGCTTATTACGACCAATATTAGACAAAGAATGTAGACGTTTAGAACCTTTACATATTCTAAAGGTTCTAATTTGACACAAGTAAATTTACGCGGACAATTAAAGTGACTCCTTTAAAAATTTGCAATACCTTGCAAAATATTTTCTGTCGTAATATAATTTCTATAAAAATTATATTTTATTATTGTATTGTAAGTAGTGTTGATATTCTTTAACAAACCATTTTTCCCGTGTTTAACAACCGGTTTGGCTACCTGGATGAAAATAAAGCTCTAGGATGAAAACCACACGTTACTACGATATAATAATAATATTTAGCTAGCTCTCACCTAGGATGGTACCACTACATTGACAGATATTTTACCGCCAATCAATAATGTGTAAGCGCCATTGTGTTATGAGTTGAAGGATAATGTCGCCAGTGTAAATAATGGACATAAAGATATATCTTAGATATCTCGCTCGTCATTTTATCTCCTGAAAAAAAAAGCGCGTACAAATTGTAAAAAAGCAAACTTATGAGTGACCACCACATTTTTGAAAGAATATAATATATTATATATTATAATAGGAAGTAAAATGTTAAAACTAGGAGTCAAAGTAAGCAAGAAATAATTGATTTATTTTTAATAAACTAATAAAAAAACCAAAAACAACATCGAACAGACGCCGTATCAGCAAGAATTTGAACTTGTACACATGTAAATGACCCGCGATAACTGATTTCGTATTGTTTACTGATAAATGTGTCGTTTAGACGCTAATTGTCCAGCTCATTGGTTCAGTTAACACCAGTTGTAATGGCGTCACTAACAATTGCCGATGTAAACGCCTTGGGTAATGAACAGTTCGAGAAGATTTTCGGTAATGTCATCGAACATTGCAACAGGGCTTCCGTGGAGATAAAACATTTGAGACCATTTACCGACGTGAATGAACTCTGTAACGCGTTCGAGAAATATTTGGAAAACGCCGAAGAAGAAGGTCAGATAGCTTAAGTTCTTTCTTGAGCAGTAATTTGTTTATTAAAACGTAATGTGAGAACTTAACAGTCTATTGAGCTCAAAGAGGAGATTGAAATTTCGTAGTAGTAGTTTTTATTGAACATATTTGTATTTGTATTGAATGGAAATCTAAAAACTTTAAGTTATTCAAAAAATAAGATAATCGAATACGTATATTGTTTACCTTTATACTATTAATGACTTGTAAAATCATAAATGTCACAGCAAAAAACTATATTATTCAATGAATAAAGAGATGCACTTGAAAATTTCCTCTGGTCTATCTTTTGGATTTCGACCACCGATCGCTAGCCCTAATTATTGTACATCTTGGTAAAATTAGGACCAGAGAGGACTAGAGAAGTTTTATTATATTTACATTATTGTGAAACCGTGGGCAAACATTTTTTGTAAGTTAAGGTTGTAAGTATGAATCGTGCTAAAAAGCAAAACCTGTTTAAGGTTTCAGTTTGTGTTTGTCTCTTTCTTTAATGATTTGCATATAAGTTGTAACAATGGAGTAAAAAGAATTATTGTTTTCAAAATTTTGCCATTATTCCTAACTTTGAGTTCTTATTGTCCATGTTAGAGGTTTCCTAATTAAATCCTAAATTTTTCTTATCATAATACCAAAAACTATTTTTAGGAACGCAAGTTGTATTGTACATAAGTACTGGAGCACAAAAGAAGTTTAATATTTTCACTCATAAGTGTCTTTAAGAGATACTCAATATAACGGCATTGTTTCACTGCTAAGTTTTTTTTCTAATGTTATTATTAGTACATTACGTTCTAGTGCAATAAATAAATTCACGTAATATCGTTTCTATAAGCTCATATTTAAACTTGTTTTCCTTGGCCCTGTTATAGAAAAACTTGCCATATTAAAGTCACATCCAGATCTAGCCGGTCGATTAGCACAGCAAGGTGAATTGACAGCGGAGTCTACGGCTGAACAGCAAAGCGCTGGTTTAAACAATCTTAGCAAAGAACAGAAATCTTTAATGGATTCTAGGAACCAAAGGTACTGTAACGTTGTTTTGATTGTATCAATTATATCAAAGGGAGAATGTCACTAACGCCATCTATCGTCGTTTTTCGGCTTTAATATCCTCTCATGTAAAATTGAATACTAGTTTACGCTATCACTACTAGATGGCGTTGATTTAATTAGTTTTAGGTTCATATTATTTTGCTGTCACATCATTTGCACTTTCTTCTATTTTAGGTACAAATCTAAGTTCGGTTTTCCGTTTATAATTTGTGCGAGGGAAAATAAAATCCAGTCAATACTGGATGGCTTGGAAAACCGTTACAACAATGATTATGACGAAGAAATTAAAACAGGCATCGAAGAAGTGAAGAAGATATGCAAATTGAGAATTCTTGACATAGTAAATCAGTAAAGCTTTAAAAGTTGACTTAGTTATAAATTTGATAATTCACATGAACAAAATTGTATTTCAATTTGTTTGTACAAAATTAACGATTAAATTTTCTAAAGCTATGAAGGAGAAGTATCGTTCAATCCATGGTTTTCAAGTAAACACATCAATGAAACATACAATTTTTGTATTATTGAATAAAACATTACATAGACATAACTCGTAATTTAGGCAGCAGAGAATTAGCAGTATATCACTGCTAATTATTCTACTGTTAAGCAGAAACATCCTAAGATGTTTCTGTATGATCAGCATAATTTCTAGAGGAATAAAAGATCATAGAGGTAAGTATGACTTATATGGCATGATATGACGAAGGTGATATGTTAATGACGGATTCTAGCAGCAATAAAAGCAGATATTAATATTCCCAAGTGTGCGCACTGTAGATCCGAACACTGATGTGCAGAATGTTGTTACAAGCAAGTTGTTCACCATCAGGCATCTGACCAGCTCATTTTATTAAACAAATGTAGTGAGATAATTAGTTACAAAATATTTGTAATAATTAATCATACAAAATTCCCAATATTTGTGTTGAAATGTGAGTTCTATTAAACAACTACAAATATTTCTTATTAAGTTATATATAGCAATAAAAATGTTCTTTTCCTCACGAAAAAAGTACTTTTACAAATAAATAAAAGTCTGGCATGCAAACTGTACATTGTATATAATGCTGAAAATTAAATTAAATTGGAGGTATGTAATATAAACCAAATGAAAAAAAAAGAAACAAAAATGAATAAGAATATTATTTATTGAATTAGAAATTAAAGTAAACCAAGAGATCTTTCCACTACAGCATGAGGTTGGCCAGCTACTTCACAAAACTCTGGTGTGTTGAGTATATCTTCAAAGCCTATATCCAGGTAACGGCCTGTGATGACATCATTCTGAATGTTAGAACTGGGCAGGAATGGTAACCGACCGATCTGAAAAAGAAGAAGTTTTACATGATGCTTGAATCTTGGCTAGATTCTTACTGTACAAATGTTATATGTCGGTTTACAATTCTGTCATGAAAAATAAAAACAATCATAGTTTTTTTAGCTAAGGGCTATTAAGAAACGGTGACAGATTACTTATTATAATATAATAAGCATAATAGCATACATGTCAGATACTTTTATGCAATAATGGGAAAACTAATAAACTAATTTTACGGTGGTAGAGCCACGCAGCTGTTCCCGCTGCTGAATGGCTCGAACCGGATAAGTACCACGACCTCACAGGAAATTGGCGTTAAGTAAAAGTATTTTTGCTTCCGCGTTTCGTCTGGTGAGTGAGGTGGACGGTAGCCCAACCCCATCGACCTTCCATCCTCCCCCCCTCTTTCAAAAATTCCCTCCGTAAAAGCAGGCAACGCATTTGCAAGTTCTGTTGCAAATGTCCATGGGCGGTGGTGATCATTTACCATCAGGTGAGCCACTAGCTCGTTTGTTAGCCTACTCCAAAAAAGAAAAAAAATATTAATTAAGCAAAAAAAAAATATATTAAATAAGAAGCCACTTATTATGACTTATGAATAACACATTTCTTTTTAAAATAAGAGACAGGATGGTACTTTAATTGTATGTAGTAGCTACTGCCATTGAATGAGCAAGGCAAATTATAGGCGTAGTACCGTAACCAGACAGAAGATGTGGAAGTTTTTATATTAAAGGCTTTTTTCCTAAGGTTTAGGAATGCAGTTGTTATATCATAGTCAAGAGTTAACAATTATTTATTCGGTTAAAAAATCTTGTTTGCTTGTCTTGAATTATACTAGTCTTTCAGCAAGAATCATTTAGTCTATCTATCAATAGTTTATTTCTTCTTTTAACATTTATAATAAGTTTACGGATTTTATCACAGTTTAATTTAGTCCAACTGGTGTCCGTGGACAATGCAAAGTTTTCAAAATGTCAGTAGAAAATTTAATTTAAATTAATAAAACAATAAATTTATTTAATTTAATATATTATTGCAACACCTTTAGAAAAGGAATTATTAATGCCATTAGATATATTATCTCAGTCAAATTGCACCATGTGAAATGAAATTGCAGGAAGTGCAATATGTTAAGAGAACATAAATTGTCAAATGACAATATAAGATATATGTACATCTTATATTGTCATTTGACAATTAACATCTATAATGTTAATAAAGCATCATTATATGAAAATTTTGGAAAGTTCCTCTTGAACTTCAACTTAAAATTAATTATTATAGTTTTTTTACCTTTAGCTCAAATGTAGTCTAGATATTTTTAAGAAGTGAGGAGAGGATAAAAATTGTGGGCCTTTTAAGCTATACATTGCTTAAAAAAAATAGCATAAATATGGTTTGGCTCAGTCCTACCTATCCTATCACCTTTAGATATTAAATAATACATTTCTATATAATAAAACAAAGGAAATATTCCCTTCACATGGAAGAACAATTCCAATCAAGTGATTTTTTTTTTCTTATGTAATGTAAATTACTAGCCATTTAGCATCCATACAAGACTAACAATTATTATTGCAAAGATGCAGAGTCAGCCATCAGTATTTATTGTAGTAAATAAGGTGAAACGGAATCTTTAAACACATGACTTAAAAATTGCTTAACTCTGTACAGCACTTTGCAATCAGATAAGTAAGATAGTATGAGAGCATTGTTGGGAGACTACCCATGTTTGACTTGGCAAGGATCCTACCACAGAAATATGGTTAAATATTCTATGGTCCACCATTAGAGTACAGAGCACTCATAAACAAGAAGTGTTTTACCTTTTTTGAGAACTTCATTTCCATGGAAAGCTTTAGTGGTGCGTGGATTCCTTGTATATTGCGTAACATTGCCATATTCATTTTTTCTCCATTAAGGCAATACTGAAAGATACAATGTTAACATAAATATGTGTTGTAGTGCAGTTTGTGAGTAAAGAACGAAGCTTAAGAAGTATATTCACAATGAAGAGGACATTGATAATGCATTTTATATTGTCTTATGAACAAATATAAAATGAACAAAAAAACACTACTGCTGTAAAAACTGCCACTTACATTGCGTTCGGAAACTTCCAATGGATGTGATACGCCTAATTTTGGTTTTACTGAGGCCAAGCCTTCTACCAACGGGTTTGGTACACCAAAAGTATCATCTTGTTTTTTAGCATTGCTGCCATATTCCGGCTTCACTTTAATAGACGGTAACCCGAAACTCTGAAATTTAAATTTTAAAATATGTAAAACATACCTTTAAAACCACAAACCTTAAAAAACACAATATCTAATATATCTATCACAACATTTATGTAATTATTTATGACATTATATATGTAATATTAAAATAATTTATTACCATTGTAATAGCCGAGATAAATTTTCACTTTTATTAAAAAAACAGTTTACAAATTTTCAAATACAAGTCGGTTTCTTCGGAATTAATATAATTCAATAACCTATAACAAAGCAAACAGCAATATTTGCTAATTTGTCAAATCACGATCACAGATAATTTCAACTTTGGAACAGGGTAAAAAACTTTTTCTTTTTATATAAAAACCATCCAAAAATTTAAAAGCCAAAATACAAAAAGGGATAGCTAATTATTTGTTCTGTTTTATTTCGTTATTTAATTAAGTTAGACAGTTTCTAATATCTTAACTATTATTTTAATTTTGGTTCAAAACTAAAACCTATTAATTCTGTAAAAAAATTAATTCATCATATTTGTCATAAAAACACGCCAAAAAAAATGATAAAAGCAAAAAATAGGAAAAATATAAAATCTTATTTAAGGAATGATCTGAAAAGGTTTTATAAAACAAATTATAAAGCATATGTGATTAGCTTTTGTCAGTATACGCCGTTTTATTATAATTATATTTTGTGGAGTGTTAGTACGCTTTTTCAAGTAACGAGCAAGTTTAAGTTTTTGATAAAATATACTATTTAGAAAATTGAAAGCAGTTAACGGCAATAGTGCAATGGCAAGTCACAGTACAATCGTTAAAGTGAAGAAGGAATTGGTAAGATTTAGTACAATAAAAGTACGATATAATATAAATATGATACAATCGTTCAGGACGTTTATTGTCTGTTATAGATTATATTTTGTAGTGCTTATTATACAACATTATATATTTATTCAGGACCCCGAAGAGTTAATGAAACGGAAATTTCACGCAAAATGTTTATTTCGCGCGCTTGGGCGCTTGGTAATGGCTAATGCGTACTGGTTGATAGAGGCTGCGGACCATTATGAAGGGCTGGACAATGTGAAGCGTAGAGTGGAACAAGCTGTTCGATCCAAATTGAAAAAGAAGCAGCTGTTAAACATAGACGTCAGAATTCTTGAAATATTTTGTGTTTTTATAAAGTATGACAACCTAGATAGTTTATTGTAATTATTTTTAGGATAAAGCCCTCTTAAATAAGCCGGCAGACAAACGTACAGATGAGGAGAAGAAATATATCTTTCGCATAATCGGTGGTTTAAAGTGTTTCAAGCGTTATCCCAATGTTAGTAATCTTGCTAACTGATTATTAATTTCATTTTAACAATATGTAATATTTGCGTAAATACAAGAAATCATTATCTTACTAAAATTTGTATATTTTTTGATTACAAAGTGTCACATTATCATTGTTTACTATCACTAGTTGATATTTATTTTTTAGTTTAAGTTCGGTGGTAATTTAATTAGCTTTTGTAGCAACTAGATTATGCCTAGGGAAGGTGGTATCCATGTTTTAAGGTGAGGGACTTGTGAGAGTTTTATAATTTTTGTGCATGAGTTTCCATTTACCCTAGATCACGAAAATTTAACCTCACCTACTCCTTCTTTCTCTTAAACAAAGGACTTAGCTTCCAGTACTATACACTTTGTTTTTACTACAACCAGAAGTAATGTATATTTTTGCGTTGCGTTCGGTGAATTTACCATTGGCACTCTTAATTAGCGATTTACCATGTATTTGGTGATGTAGGTTGTAATTATCACTGACTATGAATTTGTCAACCTACGAAAAAAAAAACATAAATCCTGTATGTTGTTAAACCTAGCGTGCTTGTGTGTTTACTGATATCGTTAGCATAAGACGAGTTGCTTGCAAAGGTCAACTTCGCCTGTGAGTTTGACGCTGAACTAAACTTCTTTTATTACGCACAAAATTGGCAGCACGTAAAGAAGAAACTCGCCGCCGTGACGTACTACAAATATTACGGTCCGGGTCGCACGATCGTCCGTCAGCATCACGAGGCGCACGCGCTCTATTTCATCGTCAACGGGGACGTGGTCGTCAGCCAGATGGTATACGACGAGCTGCTGCAGAAGTACGTCCCCGTGAACGTCGGTTCGATGCACCAAGGCGACATGTTCGGCGAGGTTTCCCTGCTGCACAACATTAAGAGAACCGCAACAGTCACCACAGTCGGTAACGCTCTTGATCTTTACGCACAAAAATACTCATCTGATCATCAGCAATCATCCCTAACATCTGCAACACAAGCAGGGCCCTCGCAGACTACTTGCGTTACAACCGAATCATTAGTTATTTTACCGCGAAGCAGTAAATTTATTTTATAATTTGCTTTGTAACATTGCTTTTGTCGACAGATTATTATTTGCCATAGAGATAAACCATCTTGTCTTTAAGTAAGGTCCACATGTAATAGAACTCCATCCAGTCTTCCCGGTGTGGCGCCACTGTGTTATCAGTTATTCTATCGCCGAGAACTGTGTTTCACATTAAGGGATAATGTTGCCATTATATTTACTCGGCATAGATAGAAGCATAATTATTTTGTTAGTGACTGTTGTTAGAGTGGGCACTTGAGAAGTCTTTGAAATTGATCTTCTTAATATCTTATATTGTATTTAATAAAAATATTCCTAAAAAATATATATATAATGACTGATATATTTTTGGTGGACATAAATTAATTTGTCAAAGAATTTTGTTTTAAATTTTTCTCATTCTTAAACAACTAAAAAAAAGGATGTCTTCGTAGGAATTTTATCATCAGGATGGTACATAAAAGTCAGGTTTTAAATGGACAGAATTATTCGCTCTATCGGTCCGGATATAACGGTCCGTTAAACATATAAATGAAAGTGATGAGTAGTTATGAAGATTGAATTTAACGTGTCATTAAGTAAACTAGTAATACATGCTAATACACATTTAGCATAATGTCATTTTCACTACAAAAATCGTCGTTAAAGTTCACGATCCTTTTATATTTATTGAACAATAACAATGAAATATCGTCTAAAAATAAATAAATAAATATCGGAAATATCGTGAAATTACACCTAACCATCATAAGTCATCTGTTATTTGAGTTCATTTTTACTAGCGTTTCTTAGTTAGTAGTTAAAAATCTTAACTTTAACTTTACTGCAATATTTAAGTTACATAAACATTCGCGGTATCGTAGCAACCGAAGTCTGTTATAAATCGTGGCGCTCGATCGAGTTTTCAAAGGCACTGAAGCATATTTGATGCGTTTAGGACACTGCGAATTGTTGGTGCTGATGAAGGACGACTTCAAGAACGTTCTCCAGGCTTCCATACAGAAACAATGGGACGAAGTGCGTCGTGCCATGTCCGCCTTTACTTACTTCGACGCGTTGGATGAGGTGATCAATTCCCTATGATATCAAATCCTTATTATTTCTTAGAATACAGCTATTTTACCTGAACGTTCGAGGTTTTGTTTCACAATATCGTTTGTAAAAACTAATGATATTCATAAGTAACAGCCTTTATATCGAGGGTTTACTGTGAATACCTGAACTGTGACTTAACATCTTGCAAGTCAAATCAAATCAAATCAAAATATTTTATTCAAATAGGCCTTTACAAGCACTTATGAATCGTCATTTTTACATTAGTAATTTTTACATCTCAAAACAAATTTAGTTTTGAGATATCAAATCTTAAAAGTTTTCACTTAATTACTATGCAAAAATTTCTGTCGGCACTACATACTTGAGTAGTTATAAGTTAGGGCATATATTGAAGATTATATTTTTGTATAGGTTAAGTAAAAACGATTAATACAAATTTTGCATCTTTATAGGTTTCTTGGAGCTAACTTTCATAGAAAACTCGTAAAGGGCTTTGCATAGTTTAATCGATCGAAGTATTGGCCAATTGGTTTCATTTATCTATCTTTTGACCATAGGATATTTTTTTATTTGGTTTTTTCAGTATATATATATCACAAATGTAAGTATTTATTGTATTTAATACATTAAAAAAAATGGACTTGAATGGACAGGACCCTCGACATCATCTCATTGCTATTTACAGGTCTTCAGATGGTATGGATACAGCCAAACAAGCGGCCCCAGTGCGCATTTGCGAACTTCACACATTTATTCTAGTCATATTACTTGTAGTATTTTGAATTAAAAACGACCGCTCGGATACTTAGCAACAATATGGTTAACAATATATTTTTTTAAATGTGTAATAATTTTGATAATCTCGACCGATTTCGTTCACGATGGTCAATCAGTGATATATTATAGTGCACAAGTGTTTACGTAGAAAAAGGCGCACTGACTTTTTCTTTTTTCTCTTAGCCCGATGAGACGGATATCTGACACGACCGGTAAGGGATCAGGCGTAGAGGCGGTGGCTCGAAGCAACCGCTAGATGGAGTTGACAAGCAGTCTGGACTTTTTACAGGCCCGCTCGACGTTTACTCGAAGATTATCTTATTTTTCAGGCAATCGAGTCATCAGCCCGTAATGATCTAACCCAACTGAGAAACAACAACAGAAAGCCATTTCCCTCCGCGGGATTCAAACCCACGACCTGCAATTTGTAAGTGGGGGCCTACAGCATTTGGCCACGGAGGCAGTTATTGTTATTTTTCCTCTGTACAATTAACGTAAGACTATGGCGTATAAAATGAAACGAGTAACGAAAAAAGCAGTGTAAGATTTACATAGATCGGTGAAACTATATACCTATATAATATATAGATGATGATGTCCTCCCGAACGAATCCGGCCACGGCGGCCGATCTACAAGAGATCAGCCAAGAAATAATATATAGAATATTTTAAACACGGTTGATTCTGAACAATCTGCATTACGCTGATACAATCTCATGTCTAAATTAGCCGACATAGCATAGTATCATTCACATTGTGCGTGGGTTGGCACACACTTTGTAGGTCGTCCAAGGTTGTCCAAGGTTAAGGGAGTTGAGGAAGTGGTTGTCTCATTCAGGTGGCCCGACGCGAAGGTTGCATCGTGGCGAAAATGAAGTCTTACGAGACGAACGAGACGGTGCTCGGCGACGGTGTGGGTGTTCCGAACTTTGTATATTTCGTACTGTCGGGACGTTGCCAGATGATCGAGTCCATTCAAGCGACTGTCACTTCGCACCTCGGAAGAAACTATTACACGCTGTACGATCCTTATGTGCGTATGTTCTTTTTCCAACGAGATTGTTACATCAAGCGCGAATTGCTGGAATTCGTGCTCGATGATAAGCGACACGTCTTCCTATAACAATACAGTGCCATACAGAAGCCGCTTACTATTTCGCTGCGTTCGTCATCCCGAGATTAAGAGGTCTTATATCTCTATGCTTAGTAATTACGCTAGCGGTATTGCTCTTCAAGCTATAGACAGAGCTGGAGAGCTAAGGGAGGGCATCTGGGGCTAGAGACCGGGGGCCTCCACAAGAGGGGCCACCACAATAGAGTTTGATACGTAGCAGAATTTCGTCTAAAAAAATCGCGGAAGGTTCCGTTCGTTAACGCTTAAATTTAATTTTGCATTTTTTTTTGCAACTTTTTTTGTTAGAAGATTTTAGTTGGTTTCAAAACAAATTGTTCATTGAAAAAAAAAATTGTGCATTTCATTTTGAAAATAACTAGGGGCCATAGACCTCCACTCTTTTATTGCCTTAGGGACTCCAGACCACAAAATCTAGGTCTGGCCACAGTAGTGCTTACAAATTACAGCTTGGCAATAAATTATATTAATTGGCAATGCATGCCCTGATCGTTGAACAAACTGATGATTCGTTATGTTCGTAAGTGTATTTTGGTGCGCTTGTATAAACTTTAAATGATTATTTAATGTAAATGTGTTTTGCCGTTGCTTGTTTTGCTAATCAGATTGATTTACGAGATTGTTCGTTTAGACTGCCATTTTGTCAAAATAAACTTGGAAATCTGAATATTATTATTTTTGTATCGTTACAAAATTTTTATTGAACGAAGATAAAAAAAATAAGTAGTTATACAAAATTGTTTGTCTAATAATTTATTTTTGACTAGTTCCTTTATGCTTTGTGCCTGTCCTAGATCCCAAAAGAGGAAAGCGATCAAGACCTAGATAAGAAGTATTTTGGCGCTTACAAAAAATCGGACTGCAGCAGTGACACGAAATGCGAAACCTCTTCAGAAAGAGATCCGCTGAAACGGTCCGTTACGAACGAAACCGCCTCTGTCGACCCTTCAAATCGCCAAAGCGCTTTAAAGGACAGGTCCAGTGTGCTGAAGACTGAAAGTTTGCATGCGTCGTTCGTAATACGGGAGGAAAGCTCCACATCGGTGTCGAGATCGCAGGAAATATTGAAGCCGTCGGAAGGAAGGATGCGCGAATCGATCAGGTTATTTACCTTCTGATCTGTGATAGAACCGCTAAGCGCACACCTGTTTCATAAATCTGCTAGATCGGCTTGTACGTTCAGTCTTACTTTACGGTGGTAGAGCCACGCAGCCGTTCCCGCTGCTTAAAAGGCTGGCTCGAACTGGTTCAGTACCACGACCTCACAGAAAATAGGCGTAAAGTGGAAGTATTTTTGCTTCCGCGTTTCCCCTCCATCACCTTCCTCCAGCTCCATTTTCCCCCTACCATGCCCTCCCCACTTTTCCCTCCCCCCATACCATCATACCATCCTCTCACTCCCCTTCTTTCAAA
>DWHO01001226.1:0-16147 GCA_018247575.1 Eurytides lysithous rurik
CCCCTCCGTCCTCTCCCTTCCTCCCGCCCCGCTCCTCCTCCTCCTTCCTAACCCTCTCCAACACCCCTTCCCCTTTATCATCATACCTCCATCACACTCCTCACCCTCTTTCTTTTAAAATTTCCTCCCTTTGAGTATTGCGATTTTAAATTTCTAAACTGAAACATGAAGATAAAGTAAGTTTAATCTGTACACAACAATAAAAGCATACCATCATTTAGCGCCGATCCGCAGCGAAATTAATACCCCGAAACAATATCTTATTATTTATTAAGCTTATTTAATGCTTTTATTAATAAAGCTTAATTTAAAATGGCAGATCTTTGTAGATTCCGCCTGATGTGGTAACACTTCATTGTATGTCATTCTACCGCCATGCCGGCATAATTAGTGGGCTTACAGCTATAACATCTTATATCCAAGTGTGACGAGTGCACAGCAGGGCGTGCATTTGTATAGCACTCTGTATTACGTCGGACCCGTTTGGCACAGTTGCTAACTTATTGGCTTCGGCGTCCCGGTCGTGGGTTGGATTCCTACCCGGCACAAATTTTTGTACGATGATTGTGCCGGATCTGGGCGTTTGTCCGTGTGAAATTTATCTTTGTAAAAAGTCCTCATAACACAAGATATTTCTATCTTGCAATAAGGGCACCGTTTTTTTTGAAAGAGAAGGAAGGAGAAATAGACGTGTCTCTCTCGTCACTTTATCTGCTAAAAGAATATATCTTGCACACCACACTAAAGCAGTACATGCGTATAAAATATATCCTACCTTAAAACACTTGCACCCGGTGATTCTCTCGATCGCATACGATGATGTTACCGCCTGACATAACCGCGATGCCCTCCAGGCCTTTGAACTCCCCGTCACCAGAGCCCCAGGATCCGAACGCACGGAGGAACGTTCCGTCTGGATGGAAGATCTGAATCCGGTTGTTACCGGAGTCGGCGACGACGATGTATCCCTGATCGTCGACCGCCACTCCCCTGGGGATTGAAAAACCTTTCTTTAATAACCGTTCGCATCACCAAGACAGCACAATCTTGGGATCTATAGTGTCAGTTGTTCAGAGAGGTCTAGATCCACTTTAGAGCCTCAACACTACTGCAGCAGTAACAGCAGTTCGCCTCTTTCGATACTGATTGCGCAGACGGCATATTAAAATATAACAATGCACTATCCTTAGCTGTTTATTACAAAGCTATTCAACAATTAACTTGAGGCAATAAATGAACACTTCTATGTTCGAGTCAAATATTTTGAACACAATATGTAGTCTTATAAGATGTTGGATTCCTTTGGAAACCCGCCTGTGGTGGTAATGCTGCATTATCAGTTGTTCTATTGCCAAGTAGTCAAGTGTGAACATTACTGCTATCGAGTTTGAGGTGCGATATTGCCAGCGTAATCAGGCATGGCAAAATATAATACCTTAAATCTCCGAGTAAGTTCTGTTATTATGTCTTCCTCAAAAACAAATTAGGTTTACAAATGAGCAAGCGGCTCACTTGATGGTAAATACCACCTCACTCACGGGTGAAACGTGGAAGCAAAAACACGCTATACGCCGATTTTCTGTGAGGTCGTGGTACTTATCCGACTCGAGCCGGCCCACTCAACAGCGGGAAATACATATACTGGTGGATAAAGATGAATCATCAGTCATAGATTTACTTCATAAATATTTCGCATGAGTACGATATTAATTGTGATATGAAACAGACGCTGAAGAATCAGGACACGTATCCAAGTGGCTTCAGATATCGGTCAAGTCTAATTTCATCAGCAAAACTTATTTATATGCCAGTTTAAACTCATACGAGTTAAGTGATATACATACGTATATCAACTAAATGTAGAGGCAAAGAGCTGCCTGTAGTATTTAAAGCGCTTTTCACAAGATTCAATAACTTTTTTTGCAATTTCCCACTGAATGGCAGCATTGCAATTAAAAAAAATATATGAATTGCTCTACAGTTCTTAGTACACAATGTGGATGTGAATTCATTAAAATTATGATTCCGATGCGTCATAACTAGCAGTATCGTACTTAAGATGATTTGTGATAGATTCAATGTTAATATTTAGATGAAGAGTTTGTACGCCTTTTAGCGTGTTCCTCTTACAAAAAATGATGATATTGTTTACGTTTAAACTATTAACCTCTTGTTACATTGTTCATTGAATAATATTATCTTCGTAAAACCTCCTAGGCGATCGTCAATACTAGTTATTAAATATATATTGTTGCTACAGTTAACTAATAATAACCAGTGCGGCAGTTTATTCACATTTCGTAGACTGGTCAGTGTAAAAATCTGTACCCCTTCAGTATGATAAATTATCAATGATAACATAGTATTGCATTGTAAGACAATTTGACCTAACCGAGTCAACTAATTGTTTGCTGTATATTTTTTGCATTTCCTATAAGATCCTATAAGATTTTGGTAAAGTAAAAAGATATGAGCCTTGATATTTTATTATTAATTATGTAAAAAGAAAAACTACACTTGAGAGAGGGCAAACCACTATAGCAATTAAAAGTTAAGGCAAAAGGCAACACAACAGTGATCTATATTAGTTGTAGTTGTAGTGTTGTGACAGTTAAATAAAAGAAGACAAAGATTTTTCATTACAACAGGTTTTTTAAAAGACAAATAAAAAGAAACAATGAATTTCTTAAGCTAGCAGCCATTTTCAAACGAATTCTTTTTTAAATATTGACTACTTCGACATACAGAGGCGACAACGATTCAGATGTAAGTTAATACGTGTCGTGTGTGTTTAGTAATAATTGAGAAGAATACCTTGGGAACTTAAACTGCCCGTCCTCGGAGCCTTCCTCTCCGAACGACGAAAGAACCCGCCCGTTCACGTCGAACACCTGGATCCTGTGGTTGTTCGAGTCAGAGACCAACACGCGGTTGGTGCTGGAGACAGCGATGTAGTGCGGGTGCTCCAGCTGGCCCAGTTTGGACCCGAACGAGCCAAATTTACCCACAAACGTACCATCGGACTGGAATACCTGAAATAATTTTAATTTTCATTGATATGTTGATTGCTTTACTTTGAAATCTTTAAGGAACTTACGATAAAGGCATGTCATAATCTGTTAAAATCATACAACTGCCTCCGTGGCCTAGTGGTATAGGCCTGTGCTTTACAAATCAGAGGTCGTGGGTTCGAATCCCGCTAAGGACAACGACTTTGTATTGTCATTTCTTAGTTGGGTTAGAGCATTACAGGCTGATTTCCCGAATATCTGAAAATTAAGATGATCCATGCGTCGAATGAGCATGTAGAAAGTCGGTCCTAGCTTCTTGTCGATGCTATCTAGCGGTGGCTTGGAGAAGTCGTTTAAGCGGTCGGTTTAATTTCACCGCCTCTGCGTCTGATCTCTCTCTGATCGTGTTGGTTATCCGTCTCATCGGGCTATGAGAGTAAAGAAAGAGTGAGTGCATCCTTGTCTACGCAAATGCTTGTGGTCTATAATATATCTTACGCACTTGGCTGATCTCTTGTAGATAGGCCGCCGTGGTCGGAATCGGTCAGGAGGACATTAATAATATACGTAAGTATCGAAAAATATAATATTTCTTGTACTTCAAATTTTTTATATTTAGCAAACCAAGTGACAAGACCAGAAAGTCATCTGGTGGTATGCGACACAGTCGTCCAAAAATAACTTTGCGATACAGAATTTTATATAAATATTATTTTATATATAAGCATATAAGTATAACAGGTAACTATACAACATTTTTGTAAACATCTACCTATTCACGTATAGTTACTAACTACATTGTCGTAAAAGCAATGGGGTTATTGGTGAACAACTTTTGTTGGTTTTACGTTCGCCTTGGTATCTTTATTCATATTTGCTCATTATATTTCTGTTTGTAATGTTAGTACGAAAAGAATAAAAAAAATGTAATGATTTAATAAATAATTAATTTAATGTTTAAATTTACTTACCTGTACTCTGTGGTTTTCCTTGTCACAAACGTATATGAATCCGAGAGCGTCTGTGGTGATACCCCAAGGGTAATTGAACTTTCCATCCCCTGTACCTTGACTCCCAAAGGATCTTAGGAATCGACCAGCGGGATCAAACACCTGAAGAGAATTTTATAAAGTCTTTTAAAACGCCGCCCTCATTGTAAGGTAGAAACATCTTGTGTTACAAGGGTCACATATATTACAACATTATCTGTAGTTCGTAAAAATATTTTTCCCGGGTGGAAATCGAACCCACGACCTGCGACGCCGAAGCCAGTAGCTTAGCAACTGCGCCAAACAGGGTTATCAAAATTAACAATATCAATTATATATATATATTAATAATTTATTACGTAGTTTTTATTTACTACGAGTTTTTTCAATACCCTCCCCGTGTGAATTTAATTACAAGCTGAACACAAATTCTCTAAAAAAGTGCTCTAAAAATCATAAAATATTTTATGGGCAAAAATTTCTCCACACGCGGTATTAACTTATGCGCCGGGGAATATATCGCCAATATGTTTCCCGGAGAAATACCTCGTATGGAGATTTTTCTTGTTATATGTAACGTTAAGAACATGCTCCTTATCTCCTTCCGATATGTCTTTAGAATATGTAGTTGAATTTTCGAGGCAAGGTATGTTTGAAATACAGGAGCGTATTTTCTCCTCAATAGCTTTGTAGAGTACAAACACGTATGCTCGACGGACTGACGCGTAATAACTTACTTGTATGCGATGATTATATCTATCAGCTATTATATATTGCCCAATTCGATTGACAGCAACACCAGCGAGACAGTCGAATTCACCCTCCCCGCTACCGTACTGTCCAAACTCTTTTATGAAAATGCCATTCATATCGAACACCTGCAATTTATGAAAACATACTTTTAAAAACCGCAGTGTACCCTTATCAAACATAAATACACAATATTTACATCACTATGTGAAATATATGTATGTCTAACCATTCACATTATATAAACATATATATTTTAACATTAACATTATTTTATCCGCAAATATTACAAAATGTTATTATTGTATTGAAATTGATTAACTCTTGATTAACTTTTGTCTCAACGCCGCGATAATTTTTAAGATGCAAATTTATTGAATATTTACACAGTGAACCCCTTCTTGGATTTTGTACGAAAAGAAAATATATGATTGTAAATCTTAACATGAATGTGTAATATAACCTACTGGATACTAATCTAGCGCGATACATATTAAGATTTGGTTTAGAAGTATTAATACACATTCCGGCATCTGCGCTCGGCACAAGGTCATATAAAGCACTGGTGTCAACTATTTTCGGATTTTACGAACGTGCACTAAAACCGATTTTATTAATGTTAGCTAGTTGCTTATTTAGCGGTAACACGTAACGTTCAAGACAAACTGAAAGATTACTATACTAAAATGAATCTGATATAGTTACCACTAAGTAGTATTTACAAATAATTAATTAGATAAAATGAGAGGAAAGGTTTGCTACCATATTAGCAGACACTTCATTGATTGGAAAAGTGTTAGTCAGTATTGAAATTATAGTAGTTATCAATGATAAATGAAATAATCTAATATATATGTATGTATGTTTTATTAGCTTTACGCAAAAGCGTAGTTTAACTATTGATCGATCTAAATTTGGACTGTTTGATAGCTACTATAAATACAAATCAACCTGTGTGAACAAATATTTTGATAGCGTTTTTCATTTAATCTACCCAGTCGTATAAGTCCGAAAATGTTTTAGTAAATTTTAGAAAGCAGGAAAACTGTGCGTCCTTACAAATTACCACTATCATCAAGAGTTGTGAATCGTTCCCGTTTGAACATTTTTCTTACCTGCACTCGATGATTGGATGAGTCAGCCACGACCATGGTGTTGTCAGGTCCCACAGCGATACCACGAGGCCATGTGAAACAACCCGGTTCGCTCCCCCGACTCCCCACGCTGAATTGTAAACGGCGTTTCTGCAGATACTGGCTCCTAGGGGAGGAACCTGCTGCTGCGAAACCTGAGGAGGAAATCGAGATTAGCCGAAACAAATTTAGGTTGATGTTTTAAAACGCATTGTCGAAGCCTCAATCCTATTTACACGCCACTCTCGTAGGCTAACCTGCTACCGCTGCTGTAGCCGCCGTAGGGGAGATGGGGGAGCCTGCCGCGTTTTTTGAATCGTCATCAGAACTGGCAAGCTCATTCGCTGAACGTAAAGGCAACCCGAGAGACAGACGACGAGCTGTGCTCGAAGATGATCCCCCTGAGTCACGGTCTTTGCCTCGCGATCCGTATTTGTTTTTTAGATACCTAGCCCAGGAACTTAAAGCTGCTCCATCTTTTTCTCCTGCTACTGGCCGTTCCGGCGAACTTTCTCTGGATTTCAGAGCGTGGGAGGAACGGCTACGTGATAACTCTGATCCGCCTGTACCAGAGCCGTATCGAGCCGCGAGATATGCTGAAGGCGACGCTGTGGTCGGAGACACTGGGTCATCCGCTTCATCATCGTCTCCCACTCCAAAGCCGGTGTGACTACTTTTGCTTCTCGCTAGGCGATTACGACGCTCTTTAAGAGCGAGGTATCGCGATCGAGCAGTTGGGTACTTTGTGTCGTCGTCTATGGACGACGTCATTTCGTCATCCTTAGGTTTGCTGCCATAACGATTATATGAAGAACCACTAGCACCGTATCTAGTCGATGGCTCTTCTTCTGTTTGCGACGGCTGGCAAGTACGATAACGGGACTGAGCAGGTGGGTCTTTAGATTTATTGTCATGAGCATCATTTCTAGCGTTTGTGCTACGTGCAAGAAGTGGCCCTATATCGCTACGGGCCATCGCCTGACTCTCGGGCTTCCTTTGCGTGACAGGCTCCTCTTCACTCTCCTCCGACGACTCGGTTTCCTCCTCAGAGCTTGACTCAGTGTCCTCATGAGTGGGCTCGGCAGGTGCTGGAGCTGGGGTCGGCCTTTGCGAGCCAATAAATCGACTTTGTACACGCTGTGCACCACCAGCTGTTCCGTTCGTTGTAGTGGTTGTCGTTCTCTCGTTGCCTGTGGAAAAGAAACGAGAGCCTGGTTTTGGTGGAAGCCCATCAGCACTGTATTTTGCTTTTAATTCGGCGATGGTTAGTATCGCACCTGTGTGTTTTACTGCCGAGCCAGAACTCTCCGTTGAGGCACTTGATTCAGTGCTTAGAGCACGGGCTGCAGGACGATGAGCGTTTGAAGCTTCAGACGCCGATGGTCTTCTTGAAACAATTGATGGTTTCGGGATTGTCGTAGAGTTTTTCCTTTGTGTACGTTGCAAAGATCCAACAGATTCATCGGATTCACCGTCACTGGATGCCTGAGGAATATATTGAAAATCTGTATGTGCACCAACATGAAAGTCAAATTCATTTTTGTGTTGTGTTGTATGTGACTATGAGTTAGACGTGGAGTGTACTTTTTGTGTAATGCTTTTTTTTTCTTGTTAGTATCAATGAAATAACTACTTTCTACGTCGATATGTACTGCTTCCGTTCATTTTCATTCCCTTTCATCTTCCCAACTCACCTCCCGAGCCGGTGTCGGTGGCTTACGAGTGGCGGTATTGCGTTCTTCTTCAGCATTGCGTTGCGTTGATCGGTCTGGCTCTTGGGATGTAGCTGCCCCTTTGTTTTGCCTTTTTAGTCGAGTTATTTCATCATCTTCGCTTTGCTGTCTCTGTGCTGGCGGACGCCGTTGAGGTTGTGTCACTGGTTGTACCGGTTTTGGTGGAGGGGGTGGTTCCTTTTTCTCCTTCTTTTTACCACTATCTACATCAAGAATTCGTTGCATTACACGTGGGCAATCGCTTAATCTAAATATACCGCTAAGAGGACCTCGTGTAGCATCTTCGGTATCAGTTACTTTTTCTTTCTCTTTTTCTTTATGTTCGGACTTAACTACCCTGCTACTTTGTTCTGTATCAGAATCGTTGTCCTGTTGGTGACTTCTGACGAATCGTGAACGGAACCTACGTGATGGTCTATGTTCAGACTCATATCCACTATAATCATCGGTAGCACCATAGTCTCTCGTATGTTTTTCTGGCGGAGGTGGTCGTCTCTCACCAAACTTACGTCCGCCTAATATTGGTTCATCGTTTTCAAAATATCCCTTCGATTCTTCTTGCTGCCGGAACTGTGTGGCTAAGCGATGATCACTTTTAGATCTTGTTAAACCCTGAGATGGCTGCAAACTGTTAGCGTAAGTGTTCGGATGAGTTATATTCAATTCACCGTAGCTCGCGACATGAAGTACGAGTTGATTTGGATCGTGTGTCATTATGAATCTGACTCTACGATTGTAATCACCAGCCTCGTAATCGAAGTTCCTAAGGAATTCAACAGTTTTAAGGAATATTTCTTTGGTGTCGACTAGTTCAGTATCTTCCCATTCTACGTCATCGTTCATATATTTATCAGCGAGATCGCAATTACTTTGTATGTTGCTTAATTCTAATTCAAGATTATCTTTGAGATTTGTTAGATTTCTAAGCTCCGTGGCTAGATAACGATCAATTTCATTTCTGAGAAAATCTGTTCTATCCTTTAAAGCTTTAGCCAGTCGCTTGTGTATTTCATCAACTTCCCCAGCTACCGCAGCGCAGTTCGTTTGAAGATTTGTTGTGTTACGTTCAACAACGCCAAGAATATCTTGAATCCTATTTACGCCACGCCGGATTTGATTATTAATTCTTGCGATTTCCCTACGCAGCACTTCCATATGCGCCGATTTGCAATCGTCGCATACTTTTTTTTCGCAGTGAGCACAAGGGGCACAGTATGCTTTTTCAGAGCAAACGTTACATCTCTCCATAACCTGACCGGCTGTTGGATCTGGCAACTCCCCTGCAATTTGAGCATGAAGTTCCAAGAACCTCTGCAGGGTTACATTTGTCGGAAAACCCTGAACTCCTTGATACGGAATTCGATGCTCCGCACGACATTCTGGACATTTAACCTGTAAACACATTATTTATTTATGCCTTATATAAAAACATAGTTTACTTTTTAGTTAATTTAAATATCAAATTATCATATTTTTGTAAGTAATTCGATATATTCCACACCTGCCGTCTGACGTAGTCGACAAGACCGTCCATACATGGCTCCATACAAAAGCTGTGCTGGCATGGTAGCAGCTTTGGATTTCTGAAGCGGTCTAGACAGACGCAACACGTCAGCAGCGATTCAAACTGCTCCATTTTTGCTTAGCCCTGCTCCAATGTAACTGCAGAAAATTAAAAAGGTTTAGTTCCTAGTGCAAAAGAAACCAGTCGTAATGTCACCGCTTATTATGCACGCTCATTGTCTTGTATGCTTCTTTAACCAGTTTTACATAATAATTTATTTGCGACGTTCGACAAAATTAGACAAAGTAATAACGTAACCGAACTAAATTTGCCGAAAGTGAGGTACACAAACGAAATAATTATAGAATGAAACTGTGTTTCCGTTTCTATTAATAAAGCAAAACATATGCCTCTGACTTCGAGCGCTGCCATAACAACGGGCACGTGCTATGAATTTTAACGCATCACTTCTAATTTTAACCACTTTGGGTCTTTTCTTTAAGTACGCACATCGATGAAAATTTTTATGACTTTAGAATGTAACATAACATCATATGAATGTGTTAATCTTAGATCTGTGCGACATATTTTAAAAATGAATAAATTATAGTTTCAGCTTAATCGAAAGACGTGAATCGTTTTAAATAGCCAATTCAAGTAAGCCATTACTGTTACACGTCAGTGATTTTAGGTATAGTGTAAATGTATTTTATTGTATATTTAAAAATTTAAATAGCATAGAAATAGTTTGAATATTTTAACTATTTATAAACAATGTATAAGAGTAACCATGTTGCATAATTTACAATAACCATGCATGCATTCATCCACCGGATTTGATTTTTAAGTCGTGACCAGCCAAACGCTCCAGTCTACTACGTCCAGAATGTTTGTGGAATACTCAATTCGGAGTTCGTGCGGCAAATATCAGCGGAGATTCGGCTAATTTTAAAATTAGAAGCACCGTGTGGTGTTTCACACGGCTCCTGAAATTTCTGCTGTAAACCGTCGAAACTCCCGTCTACTCTATGCTACGGAAATAAGGGCCATTTTACAATGGCAACCAATGTAAGATTCTCGTGTCAGACACGTATTAGATATTTATGACAGTAGGGCGATGTGATAATTGCCAATCGTTCTTTTCGCAGTCGCTTACATCCTTTTGTTGTTAACATTCATCACATGTTATTAAAGCGATGCGTGCGAAAAAAATATAAGGATCGAAACGTCGAAATCGAGAAAAACTTAGTACAGAGTTACTTTATACATTTTTAACGGAGCGCTAAACATTTCAGAAAAAAAATCTCTGTTAAAGTGTACTTTTTGTTCATAACAATTATTACATCGTAATTTCCGAATGGTTCATTAATAAAAAGTAATAGAGATAATATGAACTTTGTTCAGACTCTTGCCTATGTATCTTACAAGTGAATAAATTGTATAATTTAATAATACTTTTAAATATTGCTAACTTTCGTTCTTACAGCTTTTTTTTTATTTCTAGAAAACCAAAACAAACCAACGATTCACCCTGCAAAAATAATCTTTCTATTTTTTTTTTATAAATAATCTTTACTTATAAGAATAATAAATTAATAAAGTATTCAAAATAAATATTTGTATGATATAAAATGTATTGATTTGTGATTTTGGATAAGCCTCTGTAGCTTATGGAATTCTTTAAAAATCAATTTATTTTGAATAAAAATATAATGTATGTAATTTTGTGCAAAAGGCACCTAAACCAGAACCAATAAATCGATATTTGTTTGTTCTAAATGACAGTGAAAAAGAATATTTTATCTAGAATGACTGTAATTATTAGGTTTTACTAAAAGTTATATTCTGCCGTGAATAAAAATATGTGCTAAATGAAAATAAACTTTAATATTACGTTTTATTTCTTTTTTTTTTTATTATTCAAGTTTTTTTTTATAGTTACATAACTTTGTTGTCTTGTTTTATATTTAAATTTATGTAGTATATTTATAAGTCAGGTCTTTTTAAATGTAAGTTGTATTTTTGAACATGTTTATAATTTTAGCAGTATACTTTACGTCTACATATAATTGGTTCTAACTTTAGATTACAAATAACTGTAAACAATTTGTGCATGTAATTTTGAATGTGAGCACTATTGATGTAAATATTAAATTAATAAACAAACAAAATAAATAAATATGTAAAAGCAATTATATTAATTAAGTCTGACTGATGTTACATTAATACCACTATTGTTAAGAAATATATTACGAAATACGGGCAGGCAATTAGACCATTAATTTAGTATATATTTATTTTTTATATAATTATGTATATTTATTAGCATCGCTCCATTTTAATTTATTCAACAGAATAGCCGCCAATCCGCAGTGGGACCGCGTGGTGGTCTATGCCTTTATACCATCTGTATAGAGGAGGCCTGTGCCCAGAAGCGGGACATATGTAGGCTGTTAAGTATAGCCAGAGATAATTGGAAATGCACGAGCAAGTAAAAGGATTTGCTTACTTGTAAGATGAAAGTGTATTAACAAGGACAGTTGTAATTTCTCCTAATTGACACAAATAAGATGAATACACTAATGATTTCATAAGAGTTTTAACACTAAATTAAAGAATTGATGTTTCTTTGTTTATTTCTTCTGACATTTAACATAAAAAAATGTTGTAGAGAAAGGATATCTATAACTAACGTGTATCGGTTGACGTCATTTCCCGTGGTTACATATCGTTTTCTAGCCGTAAATATTGATCACATTAGAGCATATTTTACAACCAATGATTTATGGTATCGAGATATACATAAATTGTGCTATAATCTTTTTATTTAAATTTAAAATTATGCATTTTGAAATGACATTTTCGTGATAACGAAATATATATTTTAAGACTAGAACAGTCGAAATTTTTAAAATGTACACGTGTTTTCGATTGTTTCAAATAACTCCCTGTATTCACACATTTATATGCTCACTAAGTTACTCAAACGGTTTGTCAGAGCATGGTATTTTAGTGCCATATTTACAGTTAGTTAATATGAATGAACAACAAATGAAACTACAAATTCTATAGCGTCTTGTTTGATTTTAATTTCCCGACGTTTCAAACGTCTGTTTTGTGACGATAGACTCTGTAAAGCAGTGATTCTCAAACTTTCTCTCGTAGACCACTTTCAAAATTTTACTGGTTTCGGCGAACCCCTAGCTGCCACATTTCTTCCCAAAACTCGTCAGAACATGTGAAAATTAGACCTAATCACAACCCCGCCCCGCCCCGCAAAGCAATGATTCCCAAAGTGGTCCACAGACCCCTGAGGACCACTTTGGGAATCATTGCTGTGAAGTGTTCGAAACGTCGAGCATTAAAAATCAATTACAATGTGATATATTACGCACAGTTGTTTCATTTAAACAGTGTCCAGTGTTCGCGTAAAGAATCAAGAAGGCGCTAGAAATTATTATGTACAGAAAAGGATCATATTCTGCTGAATAGCAGAGATCGACCCCGAAAAAAAATTTTGGCTAATGTGACCCTAATGATAATTTTTAATGAAAGATAATAATAATTACACTTATACTCAAATCATGAGGTGGAAATGACTAACAAAGGCAGGAATTATGGCCTTCTTTCATGTGTATATGACCTTTTCACTGAATATAACAAAACGAAAAGCACAAACAAACTGTCATAAGCTGAATGATTGACGACATTTTTTTATTTACAGGGTGACAGAAATTCATGATGTATATCGACGAATTGTTTATTTTCGATGTAAGTGTGCTAAATATTATTGATAAAACATATATATCTTCTTGTATTTTTTTCAAATTTCATTTTTTTTTGTAGGTTTTCAAATGCAAAAATTTCGAATATGAATTTGTAATTGATTTTAAGCAAGGAATTAAAAAGTTCATTCTTAACAAAAAAAAAATATAGTAGTCATTGAACATAACAAATAGACATAAGAAATAGAGGAAAACCCATTATTATATAGCTATTCTGGCCATAAATACCGTTACAATTAAAAATAAACAAAATATTACTTTTGAATTTAGAATCTGTCACTTTTATACGATTGTTAATTGTGTTATCTTATTTTCGCCCCTATATATTGTAAAATATTTTGTAATATTAAAATGGAGTGGGGTGATAAAGGGAACTGAATCGCTTGGATTGCATTACATAAAGTAGGTATGGAGCCAAATACAATTTTTAAAATACTCCATAGGCTTGGTTTTAGTCAAATGTTTGTGCACCGGGCTATTGATAGGTACAATAAAATTCTGACTAACTCTGTTTGTGACAGAACAGATCTGGCCGTCCACGTAGTGTTCAATGAAAAATGCGATCAAAGCAGTAAGGGAAAGAATTCGAAGAAATCCTGCCCGAAAGCAAAAGATTTTATCTCGGGAGATGAAGATAGCACCTAGAACCCTGTAGCGTATTTTAAAAGATGACTTTGGACATGCAGCCTATAAGAGACGCACTGGTCATTACTTAACTGATAATTTAAAAAGGAATAGGATGGTAAAATCAAAACAACTACTTAAGCGGTACGCAAAAGGCATTTTGTTTACGATGAAATTTTTTTAACAATTGACCATGAAAAATTACCGTATTTATGCTGAAAGCTCTAAAAAAGCTTCCCAGTTAGTTAACAGAGTACAAGTTGTAGTGTACAACGTGGGCATTATCCGACTTTAGTGATGGTTTGGTGGGGTGTTAGCTATGAAGTAGTGATTGAGCCATATTTTTTGTGATAAAGGTATCAAAACATCGGCACAAGTGTATCAAGATACCATTCTTGAGAAGATAGTGAACCCCCTTAACAACACCATGTTCAATAACCAAGGATGGTCCTTTCAGCAAGCTTGGTTAGAAACGAAATTTCCGGACTTCCTCACAGCTGAAGACTGGGCGTCATCTAGTGCTGATCTTAATTTACTGAATTATGATATATGGTCAGTTTATGAGAGTAAGGCTTGCTCTAAACGCCATAATAATTTGGAGTCCCAAAAACAATACATACGATGGACAGTGAAGAATTTTCCCCTAGGAAGAATGCATCCTGCTATTGATAACTGGCCTTAACATTTAAAGGACTGTATTGCAGCCAATGGTAACCACTTCGAATAAGCTTATATATATTTAATGGCTTTATATTAATGTATTAAAGTTAAACACTGCAATTGAAGTAAATTTTACGTACAATAAAAACGTAATATTTTTCTTTGTAACAATACTTATGGCAAGACTAAGCAAGTATATTAAAACAGATTATGACGTCTCAATGTGGCTTCTACCGAAGCTATTAGACGTCCGTCTGTCCGCTTGAGTTAATTTAATTCGATGACGTACCGCTCCGTCGAAATTTCCCTGAACGTGTGGATAAAACGTCACGTTTATTTTGAACAATGTCCGAATGCTCATCCTACACCTTCTACGTATTTGGCGGGTGCTGTGATAGTATAGAAAATTAACTGCGTATTCATCGTGACATCGGTAAGGAAATAAACAATAAAAGAAAGTCGCATTAGCGCATGCGGTGTACATTTAAAAACAAAAAGCACGACATATGAAAAAGGATAATTTTTTGACGATCAAAATAAAAAAAGTAGCATTCTCATTAGATCACATCCCTGCGTAGCATTGGAAGCAAAATGTTTAAATTTGTATGGCACAAACATTCATGTATAGTAAGAATAAAAATATCTTGGCAAAATATCTATTGCATGGTTTTATTTTCACTGCAACTTAAAGGTGTACAGTACGGTAAAAACACGATAAAAAATAAACTGTATGAATTATAAAAGTGTTAATATTTTCGTATTATTCTTTTTTATGCATTATGTATATATACGTATAAGTAAGCTGTATGTTTACAAAGTGATATAAATTTTACGAGGAAAATACATTAATAATTGTATTTAATCTGAACTCGTTAATATAACTTATGCAATTTACCCGTCACGAAATTTAAAGTCAGCGATGGTCAAAATAATCTTAAATTTATTCTTCATGAACTTATAATTTTGATAACAGTTTCTTTATTGTTATTGTTTCTTTTCTCTATTCGTGTATGGATTAATATACTGAGTTTTTAAAAATAGGCTAAAATATGTACATACATACATACATACTAGCCGTAGGCAGAGATTGGGAATTCATTCACTCTTACGATATTCACAGTTCTTTATACCATGCGTGTGGCCATGTAACTGACAGTAGTTTGAAAACAACAACATGGTTTGTTTAAAGATAACGTTGACTACTCGAATATTCATTATAATGTGAAATTTAAAGTGTTGTAGTATATCGGGAAGTCCGGATCATCCGAAAACCGCTGCTACGAATCTACTTACAGCGCGATTACAGTCACATGAGAAAAGCACAAAATCCACGGGAAAAGTCCGATCGACGAAGCTTTAGGTGCGTTTTCTGCCCCTCGCACTCATCTACCCGGCATATCGTGGACTAGGCGGTGGACTAGATCTATCACAGGCTGGTGCGCTCTCCGGCGCACGCGTTCCGGCACTGAAGCAACTCGACACCGTTCGCGGCGCTCCGGCTTATTTTCGGACGGGCCACCGCCGGTGCTCTCCCGCCGTCGCTTCTGGACGGGAAAAGGTCATTACACGCGGCGGGTTTGATTGTTTCGCCGATCCGCATATTTCGCGCGCACCCCAACTCCGCGACACCTCACGTGTCGCCGTGTCATTGCGGCTTTTGTTGTTTTGTAAGCACGGGCTATTTGCGTGACAATAATACGTGGAATTCGAAGCACAGATATAATTGTTAGTGATATAAGGGATAGTGGATGCAAGTACGGTAGTTTATGTTTTACACGCATGGTACGCGCGTGACGTATGTTACTTTTATCTCAATAAAATACAAGTCAACTAATCCTCGGGTCAAATTTAGTAAGAAAATTTGTTTGTTATACAAGTAAGCTGAACACCAAATAAAAGTTTGGAAGTTTGCCCATATCGAAGCTTTATATGATTTTCTTTGATATAACGCTAAAGAG
>DWHO01001227.1:0-16146 GCA_018247575.1 Eurytides lysithous rurik
GACTAAAGGTAGGGGGGGTGAGGCGAGATAGTAGAGGGGAAGAAGGGCTAGGGGGATGGGCCACCGGCCACCACAATCACCGGACAAAACGCAGAAGTAAAAACACTTCCACTCTACGCCGATTTTCTGCGAGGTCGTGGTACTTATCCGGTTCGAGCCGGTCCATTCGGCAGCGGGAACAGCTGCATGACTCTACCACCGTAAAGTACAACATACTTTCGATCCGTCAAGTGAGGACATTTGGATTACCATCGCTCGTTTTACTCATATACATATACATATTTACCTTATGTAATACACGTTAAAGTACCTTACGATTCATAGACTTACTGTGCGTGAAAATTTTCCATCGTCCTTCGATGTATTTTTGGATGAAAGAATACTCAATAACCACAAAACTTGTTTATTGCATTAACATGTTATAATAGGTGAGCGAAAACTTTGTAACACTTTTACATCTTGTAAAAGAGCATTTGTCACAGCTGTGAATCTAAAAGTCTCATATGTTACTTAGAAAAAAATATATTAAATTAAAAATAAAATTATAAAATATGCGGATAAGTTTTTTAAATTAATTCTATAGTCGCGATTGGTCAAATCTTAAATGTGACAGTCACAAAACCATATTATTCAATGAATGTAATACCTCATTTATATAGTGTTTAAAAAAAACTCTTTTGGTTTCGACTACTTGGCGATTGCTAGATAAAGTCTAAACATGCACCTTGCAGGTTAAAACAATCAAAATTGAATTGAATGCTGGTTGACATCGTATACAAATTTAATTTGGAATTTAAAATTATGCAATTAAAACGACTAAGAACTTTTCTATGCGTTGCGTTACGTTGGGGATAAAACGGCCAGTGGCGACGGGTTCGTTGAACTTGGCGCCAACTCTGCCCGTGTTATGTTTTATGGTGTTTTTTTTGAATTTGTGTATCGATTTGTGGCATTCGCTGACCCTTCCCCCACCGGAAGCGCCGGCCTCGCCCGTGAGCAGGTTGCGTCCGACTGTCGCCGCCGGAAGGGGCGTACGTTGTTGACTGTACCAATTATGAGCTTTTGGTTCTCTCTGTCGTATCGAATGTCGAACGAATCCATAGCGATGCTAATGAAATTCATATTACTTAGTGCTATGGATACGTTTTTTATATAAGTATCCATAGCACTAAAAAATATCTCTAATAAGAGCGTTATAGTTTGGTTATGTTGTAATTTGTTGTGCAGGGAATATTAAAAACTGTTCTTTAAATTTGAACCTCAAAAAATCTACTGATTCCGACTAATCTATTACAATTACTGTCTCGAAGTTATTGTAATAATAATTTTTAAAAATTAGTAACCTTTGGACTTAAACATTGAAAATTTGAAATAATATCAAAGAATATTTCGATGGGGTCGGATAATAAATATGGCTGTCAAAGCGAAAACTTAACTTACACGTTGTAAATTGCATTATGGGAACAAAACTTTGTTTTTTTTAATAATCTTGTGCCTGTGCATCTCGAGATAAATCTTACGTAGTCTGACGTTGATGCTTTCAGCCTATACGGCTCCACTGGATCACTGGCGTGAGGTCACGCATTAATACATGCTTATATCGATAATAAGTCCTATCTCGAGACATCGATTGTCTCTATAAGATAGAGACAATCGATGTCTCGAGAATTGATATTATCTATAAGAAATTAAAGGCCAATTTCTATCTAAAGGAAATTTGTCTATCAGTCTCAATAACAGTTCTAATTGGATTAACTCGAGTATCGTTTCCTCTCGTTTCAGAGTTCCCAACGCCCCGAAGAGCTGCATCGCCGAGATCTTCAGCTCCGACACTCCCGACGGCAGCCCGATGAAGAACGGCGCCTCCCGTCCGAGGGTAGTCCGCGACACACCCACCCGCCCCCGCGACACGCACTCAAGACTCTTCGGACAGGTACGGACCAAAGATAATTTCCTCTAATTCGCGCAAATATTTGTCCCGGGTGGCAATTGAAAACACGACCTGCGACGCCGAAGCCGATAGCTCGGCGACTGCGCCAAACGGCTCATCAGAGAAATATCTAGCGTTCTGGCAGTCTGCATCGCTCGATCGATGTATCTAGAGTATCTAGAGCGCGACCCCTCGCATCAACCATCAGGTAGTTCATACAAATATTTGTCCCGGGTGGGAATGGAAACCACGACCTGCGACGCCGAAGCCGACAGCTCGGCGACTGCGTCAAACGGGTCATCGGAAAAATATCTAGCGTTCTGGCAGTCTGCATCACTCGATCGATGTATCTAGAGCGCGTGTGCTTTCAGGCGATCACTCGATCGATGTGTCTAGAGTCTCTAGAGCGCGCCCCCCCGCGTGTGCTTTCAGGCCGCCGCCGCTTCCGTCTCGCCGATGGTGACGGACACCATCCGCAGCAACATCCAGTTTGGCGACGCGGAGGCGAACGGCAGCCCGGCCCACTCGCCCGCCAAGATGCTCAACGGCAGCGCGACCTCCACGCCCAGCCGAGGTGAGACGGGCCCCGCCGACCATTGTGAGTCCATCCAGATGTAGGCACGAACCGAGCACGCGTAGCATTTCGAACACCGGGACAATCACCGGCTCGTCCTCACTCGGCGTCGTACGCGGTCCGAGGTGGAACGGTTCGTTGGCATTGGCGCAAACGTTTCAGCCAACGTTTGCAACGAACTCAAGGGTTCTGTAATCTAAATGAATCTTCTCCCGTTTACATTATACCAAAGTTGGTATGTAACAGGGGTATAATGATACCCCTGTTACAAAATCGTTAAAAATTACAATGGTGAGTCGTCTAATGAGACGACTCACCATTGTAATTTTCAATGATTGATGATCAGATTGATTTTTTCACACTTCAAAAAAATTGCTAAGGCAGCGGCCAAACGTGACGACGGCTTTTAAAAATGTCGGTTAAATAACTGCGAAACATATCGAGGTTCCGTCAGTGAATATTACGATTCCGTTCCACTTCGGACAGTTTAAAACTGTGAACAGAACTCTCGAATTACTATTATAGCCTTCGGACGTGTTATAAGATCTCACAGTTCTGCACACGGTGTAACGGTGCTTGGAGCTCGCGTGCCAAAACTCACTATTTGGCACTAATGCACGCTAGGATACGCTTCTTATCTCGATGATTTACGCTCCGATACTCTTCTATGAATCTCGACTCTCGATCGCGACCAGCATTATTTTGCTAGTCGTGCACAAACTTACTCGAAAAGCAAATCTGTCTCACGGAAGCATGCACGCGTAGTTAACATATTTGAAATAACAACAATAAATAGTGTGATCGCAGCACGTGATAATACTAACTGAAATAAACCAATAATAATACAGGTATTTATATTTTGGACATTTTTGAACAAACAGGATCAATGTTTCGCCTAGCGTATAATAATTGTTGAAACATTGCGACAACCCTAAATCGATATAATGAAATTGAAACAAGTTCGATGTATGTAGAGCATAAATCGATTGGAAATATCAATACGCCAAAAACATTGATCCAAAAGATCAGAGCTATTGTACAGAGATAGGATCTATTCAACGTGTATCAAATTTTTAAAACACAAACATTGATTTTGATAATCCTAATCGACATTCGAATCTATGTTAACATGTCTCTAGCTTCAAAAATCGATGTATTAGAAAAACCTATATCAATTTAAGTATAAGTCAAATATATTATGAACGAATAAGATCAATGTTTCGTGTAACGTGCTAGTTGAAAATCCATAAAAAACGTAGCGCTAGGCAATATCGATGGATCGAAAACATCGATCCTAATCGACACTAGCGGTGTAACGAATGAAAACCCGAGTTTGTTCTGTGAATGGTCAGCGACGTACACGCCTCCGAGGAGGAACCCGGTGACTGGCGACGGGATCGTCGTGCCACTGCCGCGCCGTCGCCACCCAGCCGCCTGCCGAGGTGCCGACGAATGTCCTTTCCAATCAGATCTCCTAGAACCCCAGCCCACCCATAGATATTACACCTATCACTGGCCCCAGCCCCAGCCCGCGCAATATTACGCCGAATCGACTGTCAAACCGCGACCCGTGTGTAACCAATCCCCTCGCATTCTATTGGGTCTTAAGACCGACGATCCGCTGAAGCTCCATCCCGTCATAGACCCTGATTCTCTATCCCCTCAACCGGTTCTCGACAGACATTGGCCCCCTTTCCCCGCTCAGCATTATCTTGAACCAGACGATGAGCGTCATATCCCTCATCATCCACTGCCTCCTTACGCTTTTGTTCGTATGACGTCCGCTTTAGGCGAAAGACCACAACTCGACTACAAGTATAATCCAATACCGACTTTGGACGGACCCATAGATCCGTTTGTTGTCGCCAACACCAATCCGCCGATCAGTCTCTTTAAATACGAAGGGGATGGGCCCATACCCGACTGCTCTCTACTGGACACCCCCAAAGCCCCAGGTCCGTTTACCCTGACCGGCTTCCCACCCATATTCCCCAAGTACGTACCCGGATACCTGTTTAACCTAAGCAGGCATGCAGAAGACCGCAGACCTAAGACGTACTATGTAGACTATATTCGCCAAAGAGAACTGGGTGGGTGTTTAATTTTGACTGAAGGAAAGGAATAACACGATTTCGCACTGCTATCGATTGTAAATTATTAATTAGAATGATTTGATTTAATTTATTCTACAGAAGCTTGCAATTTTGCCATCACTACAAAAGAAAATATTTTTGTTTGCTTATTTGGAAGAAATTCACAACAATTCCTTCAAGTCACAAAATTAAGCACTCTTCGTCCCCTTTTTAATTGGCTTTTTATAAATTAGAGCAAATTAGGAGAGATTAAATAGAGTTGTTTTTGTATCTTTATGTGATTGATTGATTTGTAAGTGTAAGCTGTTGTTTGTAATCATTGAATTTTATAATTTTTTTCGTTGGTGTAAAAGTGGCATTTTGTCGTTGCATAGTATCGATAGCGTAAAAGAAATATTGTGAAACTATTCTATGTTGTTTCTATACTCGGCACGCATCTTTATCTTTCTTACGATTTTGTTCTTTATCTATTTGCTTTTGAGTAGTGAGTTTGGCATTATCCTTATTAGCCTTTAAGTTACAACTTATTGTATTTAATCGTAGAATAAATGTAATTTACTCTGTATTTCTAGATGTTTGCATGTTGATTTTATATCTGAATTTTCGTCCATTTAAAAAAATATTATACGTATGTAATAGATTCCTTTTATCAGTGAAATAGTCTTGTATTATTGCAAAAGATATAAGTCTTCACATCAGTTTGACAATAAAAATATAGAGTACCAATTAGTGCCACTAGCGATACGCGCACTGGGACGATGCTTCGCTTATGTCTGTCTCATCGCTATCTTTATCATTCCAGAGGGCAACCCGATCACCGGTGACGGCTACAAGTCGCTTAACGGCCAGATCAACACTGTCACGTCCCTCAACGGCAGCAACAACCTAATCAACAGCCGCGTGCCGCCCGGCGGGTACTCCTCGGGCCTCTGGTAGACCTTTCTGCCACGATGACGGAACACGGAACCAGCCAGTGTTGTACCGTATGCCACATATCGATATACTGCCCGGCGCGGCGATCACCGCGACCTTTCAACATTCTCGAACATTCTCCAGCTCTCTGAACTCACCAAATCTCTCGCGTCCACGTGGCGTCACCGAAGGGGTGTATCACTTATCCTTAGCCTGTCTGTCCCCCCAGTAACACATTCACTCGTATAATTTAGCTATTATATTATAGATCATAGATATTTTTGTAATAGTACATATTGCGTTAGTGTTAAAATTGAACTTTAGGTTCGTAGTGTGGGCCGTCGTGCACGCTGAGAGCCCTTCCCCCGGGTCGAGAAATTTACACGGGCTTAGGATATACTTTTTGCTGCTTGTGATTGCCTAGTACTTGTCTATAACTTTCGACACTTTAATAACGACCATTACTATTTATTTGGTTTTAACAAAGAACAAACTATTTGTGATATATATCAATCGTAATTCAATGGCAGTAGACCCTAGAGACGTGGGTTTAAATTTCTGTTGCAATCAGTTGTATTTCTGGTATTAACAATGGACAATATTTGACACGTTGAGTGGGGCACTGTGGAAGAAAGTATTAAGCGTTTAGTTACTAAGCCGGTGTGAAATTGTTCTGCTTGCGCGCTTTAGGGCTGTCTCCATGCACGACGCACCCGTCAGACTTAAGGAATTATTATCGTTAACTTGCACACTTTGAATATGTTGACGCGACGGCGCAGCGAACAAGGAGTGGGGATACGCATCGGCAATATACCAAAACGAACAGTGCCTTGACCGGGTCGGGTGAAATTGATGGGGATTCTGAAAGAATTGACCTCGTATGATTGTCTGTGTAAACGTAATAATAATAGAGTGATTATATGTCTATATAACACCGTATAGAAATAGTAATCATGCGGCACCTCGGCTAATTGGCGACGTTCAATTGACTAACTGTATTTAATAACATTCGACACTATTTATGTCTGTATTCATTTTAAATCTCGTTTGTTGAATTCTATTATCGTAATAATTTAAATAGAGCGTTTATTAGATTGCATTTATTTTGTCTGTTTATGATTTTTTTTTTAATTTTATTATCTACTCGCGTAGTTACGAGTTAATTGTAAAGTGTAACTGATTTGAATTCTTGGTTCGATTATCTGTTAACGGATATAATGGACCCATAGCGTTAGATTTGTATGGAAATTCTTCGTATAAGAATAATCTCTAGCTTAGGCCATTGTAATGTTCTAATAATAATAATAGATAGTGTTTCGTAATCACTGGCCTAATTTTAACAACTGTTAATAGATAATAACCATTATTTCAAAATAAAGTTTTTTTTATTAACTGCTGTTTTATTTTTTCGGCGCCTATTTCCATCGTTACAAATGTTTACAAAATAAGCAGAGGTAACAAACAAAT
This sequence comes from Eurytides lysithous rurik, assembly GCA_018247575.1. NCBI lineage: Eukaryota > Metazoa > Arthropoda > Insecta > Lepidoptera > Papilionidae > Eurytides > Eurytides lysithous. The sequence goes on from DWHO01001227.1 coordinate 6,977, forward strand.
AATATACTCAATAGTTTAACTATTTTGTAATGTAAAAAGTATTGAATAATTAATTTAAAATATTTGATATAAGCTCCAATGCCTGTTATGTAATGTTTACCGCAATTTATTATGAAATTAATACTGCATTTTTTTTAACCAAATATCTTAAAATACTTTCGAGAAATAGTAAAATTACATACAAAATTATCATCTAGCTGATTTTCAAGCTCATATTAATGTTTTAATTTTCTGATACTCGGAGGTTGAAGTATTTATATAAAAGTTCCATACTTCGTGTGATATTTTTTTTTATGGAGTAAGCTGACAAACTAGCAAGAGGTTCGCCTGATGGTAAGCGACCACCGCCGCCAATGGACATTTGCAACAGTACAGAACTTACAAATACGTTGCCAGTCTTTAAGGGGAGAATATGGACTACCCCCTGTGTGACTACCCCCCTACCTGGAGTGACGAAGGGAGATGTAAGAAGAAGGAGGGAGGATATAGGGGGATGGGCCTCCGGCCACCTCATTACCGGACGAAACGCGGAAGCAAAAACACTTCCAGTTTACGCCGATTTTCTGGTCTGAGGTCGTGGTAGTCTGAGGATCCGGTTCGAGCCGGCCCATTCAGCAGCGGGGTCAGCTGTGTGCCGTACCTCTACCACCGTATACCGTGCACTCGTCACCCGAAAACATAATATGACCCATCATTAGAAATAACTGGCCATATTAATGACCATATAGCCAGTTATTCCTCTAAAGAGAATACCAATCAAGGTGGTACTCAGTAATAACATCCAAGTGCACTTAATAATTATCTCTTTTGTCCCCTGAACTGTAAAAAGAGAAAGATATTTCACCAATTACTCCGTGTGAGCAAAATAACTGGGAAGTGGGTTGTGAACTGGGTTCATATCGCTTTATACCGACCGAGTCGTCACAGGTGTACGGTGAATCATAAATGTTAGCGGCATGTGGCGAGGTAAATATTGAATGCACGGGAATATTTGCGCACTTTCAAATCTGAGCGTTGCGGGAATTATTTGCTAATTAAGATTTATAAATTTTACTTCTTAGTAGGGCGAGCCGGGCTTTTGGGCATGTATGGTAGTACCGCCACTGCATAGCTCATGTCTTGTAAAAATGACAAAATTTACTTTAAACACGTGTCGCATTAAGAAATATAAATGAACAAAAAAATCAAAATATGGTTCTCATTTCTTTTCATTATTTTAATTTCTATACAATAATGTACATAGTATTTATACACTTTTAAGTAATTAACTATATAATACTAGACAAATTATCTTTCAGCGTCACCGTTGGATAGCTCGTTTTGTATCACTGACTTTGTGTTTTTACCAACTTTGTCCTGGGCATGACTTGGAGATTCAATTTCAAATGTAACAGGTCCATCATTTTGTATGGAAACTTGCATATACGCACCAAACTGACCATCTGAAATAAAACAACAAATGCTCATGTTTTTGTTTAAAGACACTAAAAATGTTAAATATTTTACATATTAAATATTTATAACAAAGTGAATTATTTTTTTACATAATTATATTCTGTGTCATGTTTTTTTATGATTAATTTCTTTCACTGATAAATTTCAATAAAAAAAAGTTTAATGACATGTGCCGTTCATGTCCATAAAACCTATCATTAATTACAATAATTATTAAGACATGTTAATTATTATGTTAAAGACATGAAAAATTCTTACCCTTTACTTTATCAGGTATATATTTTTCTTTTAGCTTTTGTATAAGTTGTTCATAGAATTCTTTTGATCTGTCTGCTCCCATTGCCTTGTGGAAATCTGGCTTATTTCCCTGGTAACAGCAAAGTATTTTTACACATTAAACCTCCTATTTATCTCTAGTAAGAGAATACTAAACCTGAAGAACAAGATTTAACCTCTTTAAAATTTTTATGAAAGAAACTGATTATTTAAAAAAAAATATGATGGTCTTGGATTGGCCATAAAAATACTGTGATCCACGTTATGCCATCACCTAGCGAAGAAAAATGTCTTTCTCTGTGCGTAGTAATTACATCGGTAATTTTACTCTAGAAAGTGGAATACAGTAATCCTTACACACTGACAATGCATTGATAATATCCCATGCCGATTCTACAAAAGCATGCAATCAGTTTTTTTATATGAATTAATCTGACAAACGAGCAAGCGGCCCAGCTAATGATAAGTGGTCACCGCCGCCCATGGACACTTGCAGGATTACAGAACTTGCAAATGCGTTGCCAACCGTTAAGGGGGTCTTTTTTGAAAGGGGGAGGAAGGTGGAGTGACGGTGCGGAAGAAGGGAGGGGATAGAATAAACCGCGGCCACCTCACTCACCAGATGAAACGCGGAAGCAAAAACACTTCCATTTTACGCCGATTTTCTGAGGTTGTGGTACTTATCCGGTTCGAGATGGAGCATCTGTGTGGCTCTACCACCGTTATTAACCAACTTCAAAAAAGAAAGAGGTTCTCAATTCAACTATTTTTTTTGTGTGTTACCTTATAACTTTTTACTGGATGTACCAATTTTAATGATTCTTATTATATTTGACAGCTAGTGCTTGTTGTGTGGTCCCATACAAATTTTAGCGTGATTTGACGAGACATTTTTGAGTTCTCCCTAATTATGTGTATTTTTGTTGTAAACAGTATATCGCAAGGTTTCCTCATAAATTTTATTCTGATTGCACTTTGTAATTGGATTTGTGAATTTGCAACTACTTTGATTTTGCGAATGTATAGGCAGTGGTGGTCACTTATCATCAGATTAGGCACTTGCTTGTTCTTAATCCATAAAAATAGACTAATAGTCCCACCATTTAATTGTTGTGACTCTCAAGACAACAGCTTTCTATGGGCCACAATATAAATATGCCTGAAACATAATGCCATACCCACGAGTAGGAAATATAAAACATGAAATAATGTACACAGTATTTATACACTTATAATAATTAACCAAATAACACTAGACACTAATTATCTTTCAGCATCACCGTTGGATAGATTGTTCTGTATCACTGACTTTGTGTCTTCACCAACTTTGTCCTGACCAATTAATACACAATTAACTAGCCTCCTGTGCCTCCTCTTTTGCATACCTAGGGTGCAACCATTGCACTACTGGATATGATTATATAAACAGAAAGAAACTTAATATGCTAATGATATCAATTTAGGACTTATGAAACATAAAAACCAACCTTCCATGTATTGTAGAGTGTAAATTGACTGACACATAGAATTTCAAATTGTTTGTCTACCACATTTTTCTGCCATTTCTTATTTTCATCATCAAAAATTTTTATACTTAATATCTTCTTTATACTGGAACAGCACCAAATACACTTTTGAATTAATAAATTATACACCATTTAGTAGTCACCATTAGTTAGTTTAAAAAATTATTTAAAAACATTTTTATTTCTTGCCCACTTCGATAAAAATGTTCTCATGCTATTAAACCACTTACATTAAATATACTATACCCAAATATTAAAAAAACCTATATTCAACATCTTGTACTTACATGTATTCCATATCTTTTATAGTATCACTGCTACAGATGCCAATTAATATACATGCCCCTTGTCCTATACTGCTTATAACTTCACCGTTAACTGTAATTTATTGAAATGTTTAGTATAAAATTCGTATTTAAAAGTCGCTAGACTTAAAACGTTTTAAATGACATTATACAAACTCACCAGTTACTTTGGCATTTTGAACGCGCTGTATGAGGGCCTTCATTTTATATATAGTGTTATAAATAGTTTATCATTTATGATTTACACTTTTACTTATATCATTAATTTTAATTAAATAATTAATTATAGTTACTGTTACACTTGATTCATAACCTTTTCCAGAATACATTGTTAGAATATGACGTTGACAAGTGATAACGGCAATAGCTTTTACAATATTCTGCCAGTTTGGATATATTTAATATATTCAGTTATAAATACTTTTTAAAATAATGGCATATCACTGGCAAATATTAAATTTAAAGATAATAATAAGGTTCAACCTTATTTATTTTTAAGTTGATGATGAGAACGCGTTTTACGACATCTATCGATGACAGTAACAAACAAAATGAAGTCGTCAGTAATAAGGACAGTGACATCTATTGGACAAACGTAATACCTACTGTATCTTATTGTTTCAAAAAGGTGGATTTAACGTGTGCTAACCGCGCCATCTAGTTTATTTACGTCAAAAAATATAAATACATTTTTTTATTGATCTATTTAGAATTTTGTTAAATAGGATACATGGCTCTGTTGCTACACGTGCTAAGGCTCCAATTTCGTAGATCACTCCCTAACAGAGCCAAAATTATTCGTCAAAGCCACCCATTGGTCAGGCGATATTGTTGTTGTTAAGTGGAAGTGTTTGAGCTTCGGCATTTCATCCGAAGAGTGAGATGGCCGGTGGCCGCATTTATTTTTATATAATGTGTGTTTTGTACCGTATTTTAATATATGTTCTATTCACGCAAATATTTTGAATATTTCTTTTAAAAATTATTATGCACCCACTTCATTCATACTGTACCACACTATGGTTGATAATGCCATTTAGGTTGTCCATTGTACGTAGCAAATACATCGAATTGAAATAAATAATAGTCATACTTCCTATGCGGTGAAGTGGTGAAACAAAACCGAATACAATAATTCCCCCTATAACACGGTAGATTGGTTCCGCGTTATATGATAACGCGTTGTACGATTAAATTTAAATGGAATATTAAGAAAAAACTATTCTAACATTTTAAATAAAAAAAACTTATTCCCGCCTTATAAGGGGGAATACCCGTGTTATACGAGAGGTTGAAATAGCGTAATATGAAAATGCATTATAAAACTACCGTGTTATACGTACGTACGTATATACTATATTATCATCCGCAAAATATAAGGCATTCAAGGTGTGTGTACAGTTATTTTCACATAAATTAAGATTGGATTGTAATAAAAACAACTTTGGTATTTTTAAAAGGACTAGTATATTTCTTAAAAATAACTTAATAACAACAATCATAAACCGCAAGTACAAAGGTCTTTTAAAGCATAAAACATCGAATCCAATACATAAGAGGCGTTGTGCTACTAAATTTATAATAATACTTCAATTTAACAATTTTATTTTTTTGAATAAATTAAATACATTGGTACAATTACTCCGTATGGTAAATAATAAATTTTGCATTGCGTAACTAGCACTAGTTAATTTGAAAAACAATTTTGATACACCACTTAGACAATTAACAAAAACGAAATCATATCAATAAAATCTGCCAGTGAACGACCGAAATGAAAAGAACAATAGAGTTATATTGTTTGGTTACGAATTACGGATAATACCAAACAACAATGTAAGTTAAAATGAACACAGTTTTTGGTAGATCTGTGCAAATTAGGTAATCTACGTACATTCTATTAAATGCAGTTTAGATCAAAGGAAATGTGACGACAAAGTACGAGCTAGGACGAATTTACATGTCTTATAAATAAAAATACGGCGATCATCATAAGGTAGACCCGGAATTATTCCGCTAAAGACAGCCTAAGAGTATTTCAAAACCAAATAAGCTCTTTGCGGCGAGGTCGTTATTTGTTATGAATGTACATATTTTCAGTCTGTATCCCGATAGAATAAATCGTCGGATAAATTGCGACGTCGTCTTGCTTAATATACATTTTTTTTTTAAATAAAAGTGGCACACGGATTTTTCACCGTCAGCCGTTCGAAATTACTATGAAAAAAGGTTTGATATATTCAAGTTTTTTTTTTATTTAAAAAATAAAAGAAAATCTTAAGAGCGTATGAATGTACAACTAGGCAGGGGCGAATAGGGTGCATAGGATTTCTTACAATCTATATACATCAATAACAGAGTACGAACCGGTACAAAGAAAGTTTACTGAATACAGATAATATATAACCAGCCTCTTAAGATACAACCTCAGTTTTTATTAAACAACAAGAACGACTATATTAACCACAACGTTTTCTTAAGACACCGCAGTTAACCATTATTGCCGTGATGGCGGCGAAGCGAATCCACAATAAATGATTTTCAAACATCCATCGATAAGTTTGAGCAACTTAAAGGTTGAAGTTGGTAGTTATACCGTTAGTTTCAGATAAGGTGTGTTTAAGGTATCCACGATACACTTTCGTCTTAGAATAAATATAGGCTATGAAGTGATCGAAGCGTAATCATAGGCGTAATCCACACTATAACGTCAATCGGTCTAGGTCAAACGTCGGCCAATTGACAGTGACAGAACTAACCGACTGCACTGGAAATATTGCAATGCCAAACTCTTTTTTCACTCCCACAGCCCTATAGGACAGGATCCGATACGACCGTACAGAGATCAAATAGAAGAGGTGACATTAAACCAACTTCTTAAGTACTATATGGTCGGGACTCTACTTTTTTTTCATCTTACTTATCAGACAATCAATTGCGATAACCCAACTAAGAAGCAACAACGCAATACCATTACCCCCCGCGGGTTTGAACGCACGACCTCTGATTTGCAGTGACACGCTGGCGGTTAGAATTTAGAAAGTTTTAAGTAAGAAACAACTTGTTCAAGTTCCGATCGATTGATCGCTACTGTACAGCGGAGACATGGGTTTAAAGACTTTTATTTCTCATAAGAACGAATGTTCGCTTACAATGAGATTGAAATATAAAAGGACATAATATTAAAATAGCTTAGTACTTAACGCAACGTAACTACATCGGAAAACAATTAGACCGAGGTAGGAACGAGAGCGAATCTCGATCGACGTCATAGTGCAGATCGGCCCCAATCGTTCACCAATCGCGAACTCCCATTCCGCATTCACTCATTCAACCAATGGGCTGATTCGTGACTTAGTCTTGAAGTTCTATTTTCAATGGGATGTTGGTCAGCTCGCTGATCTGTCGCGCCTGCGCTTGCTGAGCTAGGGTGTACAGGCGTATCCTTTCCATGTACCGTCGCCTGTTCTCATTGTCGCTCATCACGGAGGCCACGAACTCCGAGGTCTCCTTCTGCAGGTCGATGATCTTCTGCTGGATCAGCCTGTTTTTGTGCATCAGCGCCACCGTCTTCCAGGCCAGCTCCAGTATCACGCGGTTGTGGGCGATCTTGTGCGCCTCGAGGGGGCTGGGGCACGGCGTCGAGTTGGAGTCCTCGCTGGTGGCGGGCGAAGCGACCCAGTTGAGCCTCTGGAGACGCCGCGCCTCGCGCACCCTGGCCACTTGGGACCCTAGAACAAAGGAGAAATCTGTCAGAATACCCTGTGAATTTAAACGAGTCCCTTGCCCATGGAAGGAAAAGGATATTCGGATATTTGATGTGCAAACAGGAGACGTGAAAATGTATTTATTACTTAAAAGAATTTAACCATATCAATGCTGGAGAGCATTTATGGTACATACACAATTGTCCCGTCGGGCGGCATGTACCATTAATGGTACAATGAAAGAAATCAATTTAATGTGTATTTTTTGCTAATAACAAAAGAAAAAAAGTTTGCAAATGAACCGAAATAAAACTATTTAAGCGAATTAAACATAAACATATTTGTTAGGATTATTCGAGATATGCGATTACATGCAAACGGCGCCCGATGAGACAAATTTGTATTTACAGAGCCGTCAGATGCCGAAGGCGACGAATTTGGCCGCCGGCGGGAACGTGTTAACCCAATAAGGAAACAAGAATGCCATGAACTTATTTATTTACCTTTCCCGTGTCGCAAGAAAGAGGTGCATATTAAGATGTTCTGTTAAAGATAAAGTAACAAGGTAATCATTTGCGAGATAATAATAAGCTTGCTTACACACACTATTTGAAAAAAATAATAAACATAAACAATTGATTTTTTAGGACAAATAGTGGTGCGGTCGGAACCATGCTACTTATATGTACAATGCGAACTAACATGCCTATCCAGAAAGACACAGTAAACGAAACCAATTGACCAATACTTGATCGATAAAATTTAACGCGTTTTCTATTACCTCCAAGAAACACTACCTGTAAGTATGCATAATTTGTATTAGTCGTAATCCTGTTCAAAAATATAATCTCCTGGACGCCCTAACTTGTGATTACTCAAGTACGTACGCGCCGACCAAAATTTTAGCATAACAGTTATTGCAAACTTTCAAGACTTAATATCTCATCAAAACTAAATCTATTGCGTTTAACAGGTGTTCGCAGTAAACCCTCGATATTATATCTAATACAATAAATACATTTACTGTGCACGTCAAAAGTGAACGAAGTGAACGACTCTTATATGACCTGAATATTTTTGTTATCTTATCGTACTCACGTGTGCAAATGTGACTTGCTTACGCTCATTCCCCGCCGTAAGGTAATTTGTCAATTGTTGTTTGCTTAAAATATTTCAAAGTGGTACTTGTTTGTTACCGCCCCATTTGGTTTAAGCGCGACCATGAGTATTAAAATAGTGAGACGATAACTACAGATGACAAACGTTCTGTACGCGAAGATAATTCAGTTTTTTTTGCACTCTTTTACTTTAACGAAAAGTTTCGATCGCCCTTAGTTGATAACTTAAAACTTTGCGTTGTAAAACTTTGCGTGACTTTTCTATTTGGCATTAAAGAAAAAATTATATATATGTAATGTACCTACCATTTAATTTGATACAATTTGTCATATGAAAAAAAAATAAAAATATTTTTTACAGTCGTTTACAATCATGTTAAGATACTCCAAACATATTAAGAAGTGTTCAGAACTTGGTAATAAGATACATAATTAAAAACTAATTTACAGATCGACGGTCCCTATGTACATAAAGATATGTCAAAAACCGAGCTTTACAGGAGAGCGTTAATTGTGTACAAATCACTCTACAAGTAATTCTATGTACAATTATAAATACTTTTTTTATAATATTTTAGTAGCTATACGAACTTTATATGCATACAGGAAATTTAAAGTAATTTCACTTAAATGTAATTAAAAAAAATCCATTTTTAACATGTCTTTATATATATAATAATAATGTCCTCCCGACCGATTCCGGCCACGGCGGCCGATCTACAAGAGATCAGCGGGATATATTATAGTGCACAAGCGTTTGCGCAGACACAGGTGCACTCACAC
>DWHO01001228.1:0-16146 GCA_018247575.1 Eurytides lysithous rurik
TCATAAACAAAATAACATTTGTACTTTTATTTCTAGACATGTTTCAAAAGTGCAAAAATTTTTGGCCCAACCTGTATTAAATATACTATCACATATTTCAAATATTATCGTATGATAAAAAAATTGTTACCGAAGGTACCAGGACTCCATGAACCGACAGAAACATTCCCTGCTCAATGAATGTACGCGCAAACAGAACATGCTTACCTGAATAAAGCAAGAAATTCTTATTTATTAAATAACGACTAAACTTATGTAGTTTACTACATAGGAAGTCGGAGAAGAAATATAAATTAAAATGGTAATAAAATCAAGGTTAGCAAAGAGACTATTATTTCAAAATAATTGTAAATCTGTTGATAACTGTCAGAGTTATCCCATAATATACGTACAATGAAAATCTTAGAAATTGAGCACCTCCTCCTTTTTGCAATCGTTTAATAGGTGAAAATAATATAATAAAATAAATTGGAGTTAGAATTAAAGTTACACTGAAACCTGCGTAAGTAAATAATATAATTTAAACATTATTTAACAACCATTGCAAACTCCAAAGTAGAGCGGGCGTGTTCTAAGGTTTCATTTAGATCATTTATTGTGGGTTCGGGGACTTATAAATTATTTCAGAGTTAATTGTGACTGAAGACTAGGTAATGTAATATTCGAAGGCACACCCCGCGTAGGTAATGTTACAAAAACAACGATTCTACCGCTTGTGTGAATGTAATTACAGAAATTAGCATCAGCAAAGTTTTCTTACATTCAAAACCACAAACTAGTCGTATGTACACGTCCTTCAAATTATTCTTTAGGAGTAATGCAATAAATGCCTGTGTGTCTTTAATTTGTCGCGTAATAACAGAACTACAACAGCTAGAATTTTTTTTTTGCTATAATTGCATATTTCCAGCTGATGAATGGCAAATGCCACCTTTAACAAAGAATTAGGGCATTTTATCGCGTTTTAATTTGGTTTTAAATTTTTGAAGTTATATAGCTTATACAGCGTTCATGATTATTGGACAAACCGGTCTGTCAAACAATGTGATAAAATATTTAATTATTTTTATTTAATAACATATAGTACCTGCAATGTAAATTATTATATGACACGTATAATAGTTTATATGTTTATATTATGTATATATACGCGACGTCGCGCAAAATATATAACTATTAAAAATAGCCTACAATTTGAACGAACATTATTTATCACGATATTTGTAATTATTTCGTAATAATAGTACATATAATAAAAAAATAACGCTAACTTGAGAAACGCTGTCCCGAGCTCTAACGCAATCTTTACCTAAACATTAACTATACGCGCTACTAATAAAGCTTTAAAAAAGATTGAGTCGAATAATTAATTTATAGTATGCATTGGCCTTAATACTATAAACCACAAGAAGTTAATCCTAAATCCTTACTTACAAAGTTCGATAAATAAAACTAGACTTATAACAGTCGACTTGATGGTCGCAAATAAAATAGGCAAGTAGGTTAAAACGAATATCTTTAAATGCCCTGCATGAGAGTAGTAAATGTATAGAGACGAGTTTTCATAGATAAGTTAATGTCAATGACTACAATGATGGGGAGATGATCACAGACCACTAATTTGAATGGTCTTGGCAACTGCTATTTTGCTAGGTATATTTAATGTCCGTGATTACATGTTTGTAAAAACCCCTCCGAAACGAAAAGCGGTATTTTTTAAAATATAAAAAATAAAATTATTATTTTTAATCAAAATACACCACTATTTACCGATAACAAATTTACATGTTTGTCCGTTAAAAATTACTTTCCTTTATTCAGAAGTGCGTGCGGACGCCAGTAAAACTATCAAACTAAGTTAAACTACATAAACAATTTATCTTTCAATCTAGACTATCTAAATATTTTAATGGAAGGTGGTGGTTATGGTGGCAAGCGGACCATTTAGAGATCGGCAACGGATTTGCAAGTCCCTTGGCATTGCAAATATACATGGGCGATGGTGCTCGCTCGCCACCAGAACCGTTTGATGCCGCTCATCAGAAGCCAAACATCTGATGCCGTTTATCGGTCTAAGCTCTGCCGATTAGCACGGAAAACTTCTTATCTCTAGATATAAGGTAGTAAATTCCTACATCCTGTTATTTCAGAAAACCTTAACTTTTCGACCAAAATATCCTTACAGTTTCCACACTGCCAATTAGCAGTAATATAATCGGCAATGGTGTACTAGTAACCCTGGTAGACTAACTCCCACTGCTATAACAATTCTCTATTTAGTCATCACTCCTCACTACAGTCGCGTTTTATTTTTTAAGAGAAATTATCAGTACCCGTTGCTAAAAAGTAACCCTCTAGCACTTCGTTAGCATTGTCTAAAAATTCCGCGTGGCGTGAGTTATTTTAATTCCGAACCCGGCGAGCCTTGAATACGTAGTTTGAGTTTAATTTCGCGCTTTCGACGCGTGAAATTGCCGTTTTAAAACGAGCAAAATTAAACCTCTGTTTTTCCACTGTCGGAATTCACGTTGAAACAGCTCTGTATTTCGGACATACCTTTGCTATATGAGTAATTGAACACGGTAACTTAACAAGACTTCACGAAATACGTGAACCGAAGATAAACATAAAATTCATGTGCAACATGAAACAGGTTAATAAGTTACGTTTAAACAATTAGTTACTTCCATGTCTGATAAAATAAACACAGTGACGCAATATAATTGAGAAAATCTATTTTCTGTTGATAAACGCATCATCAGTTGACGCGTATTAGGTGGAAAATGTATTTCGGACAAGCCGCTGAATAATTCAGGTGTGACAGTCAGTGCATTAAAGATAACCAAAATAAATAAGTTAGCGAAGCGAAGCGAGTGAATATGCGGTATGTATGTGTATTAGATCAAAATCTATTAAATTGACAGATGAACATCGCGTTGATTAAAAAACGGAACCCGGTGCATGTTATTATTTTATATTCTCGTTAATCGATAATAATCAAAACGAATAGTAAGAATTGCAATATGTCATGTCCATAATCATTCAACATAAAGAATCCAATAAAACGTATCGTTTAAAACATGTCTTGCATGAATGTAAACCAAAAATGCATATAAAACGTTTTGTGCAGTGGTAGAGATTCTTGCAATCCGCTTGGGTAATGGTACCACATGATTGCCTGCCTTTCGGTTTGAACGATAATTTCATCATCATGTATCTCTGGATAATGATCACAGCGAAGAGTCTACTGTCTACTAACAGGCACCCGACTTGCCAGTCTCGTCAACTTCCATCACATATAATATCATATATCAGTAGTAAATAATAGAATAACTCATTAGACATCAACTTAATTTACTACCGCAACGCATAAGTGGGTTCCAGTTGGAAGGGTAATGTTACCTGAGCTATTATTGGACATATATAATATATCATCATCATCCTACACTGCCTCTGTGACTCTGATATAGGCCCGCGATTTACAAATCGGAGGTCGCGGGTTGGAATCCCGCGAAGGGCAATGATCTGTGTTGTTCTTAGTTTGGTTATGGCATTGCGGGCTGAAGTAAGATAATCCATGCGTCAGATGGGCATGTAAAAAGTTGGTCCCGGCTTCGTGCCAACGCCATCTAGCGGTGGCTTGAGGAAGTCATTATTAAGAGGTAAATCTTTCTCAGGTCGTGTCGGTTATCCGTTCCATCGGACTATGAGAATAAAGGAAGAGGAAGAGAGAGTGCACCGATATCTGCGAAAACGTTTGTGCACTTTAACATATACTGCGCACTTGGCTGATCTCTTGTAGATTGAACATTATTATTATTATCATCATCATAATCGGCCCTTTCCTATCCACTTGGTTTCTAACCGTTGCCAGCCAATCTTCACTCGTCTGGATGATGAGAGTAGGTGGCGTGTACGAGGGTACAGTACAGAGCCAAGCAATTTTTGACGCTCGCTGGAACTGTGCTGTTTAAGGCTAGCGTGTTGTACTTACCATCGGGCGATCATCATGTTTCTCCTTGTATTCATGACTTCTTCCAATAAATCAAAATAAATATAAAACTAAGGAAGCCACCGCCGCATTATTTATTCTTCACACGTTGTCCCTTCCGTGTCTCATACTTGTATCTGAAACGCGTGCGGACGTCAGAACACGTGTGTCAAACATGTGAGACATGTTGCGTTGGCGTGATGCCCCGGATTGTCTAAATAATTCAGATGTGACCGAACGAGTGGCGGGTCGATATCAGGTACTTTGGGGTCGGGCCTTCCGATTTATGCCGCCATTCATAAATAATGACACGGAAACTTCGACGAAGCCTCGATTACATCGGGCGTTTTTATATAGATTGACGGCGTATCTGGCATTATAGCGGCTAGAGATTGTGATAGAATAATAGAAAATATTCTTTGTATAAAGAAAGATAAAATGAATTACGTAATCATAAAAAACATGATATGAGGCACATATTATGTATATTAATATATGCACTTGTTATGAAAATTATAAAATGTGAGATCATAAGAAACTATAGTTTGAAAAAGAAAGCTTTGAAATTGGTGACATGTTAGATATTAATAGTGTTTATCAAATAACGAGTCCTTTGGCTAATGAAACTAAAGCCACCAAAATCCATATTAATTCATCTTGTGAAGACCAGAACTTTCAGGAGTTCAGTATCCCCATGAAGATTCATATTATTTTAAAACACTGATAGCATTAACACCATCAATGTAAGAGAAAATTATGTTCAGAATGAGTGGAGATTACAATGAAGTCGGAAAAAGATTTCAAAAAATCCTTAGCCAAAAAGCATACAATAAGATGTTGATAGACATGGTAAGTAATAGTCGTAAAAGTGAATAAAACGAAGAAATGTTTAGGAATTTTCAAAAACACTTCACAAAATCTATCTTTAAAACAAAAATATATCCGTTAAATTTTTATACGAAAACTCTACTTCAATTGTACAATGCCCTTCTCGTATGAAATAATCATTGGCCCCGCTGAAATATTGCAAGCTTTTTCCGGCCCGAAAATAATGAGAAATAAGAAAAAAAGTAAACGCATCATTTCCTTTCCACCTTTTCGGCCGGATCAATAAGCGGTATGAGCGGAGTCGTATTAAGCATGCCTTGATATTACCGGTCCACTGCAGACGAGACGGTTCCTTTTACTTCAGCTTTTTTATCGAATGGGTAGAAATAAACTCTGTTCATTGGGCCTGAAACTATTCGACTGAAAAGTAGCCGCAGAGGCGAGATGCCTTGGTTCTCGTAAATAATTGTCAATTGCATCCGCAGGTTCGTTTTATAAAATGAAATCCTAAATTTCAAATATAACCCTCCGCTCCGATCAGCAACTCCGCGAATATGTAATGATTATATGAAAATGATATACCATTTTGTGATTAAGAATAATAATAATAAAATTTATTTACTTCAAAATGTTTACATTATAAAAAGAATGATAATCGGTTAATGTATATTACAATTCGTTTTACATCCACAAAAGTTTTTTTTACAATAGAATCACCTCGGCATTCGGCAGCTTTGCAAAATTCATCACAAACTCAAAGGGTGCGCCGGACTCACTCCTACCCGCAATGTTAATTATTGCAGTGGGCATTTTAGTTTAGCAACAGGAAATAAAAAGAGCTCGGCACATTACTTTTATTAAACATATTTATAAGAGCATAACTTTGCTACGATTACTGTAAATTTTGTTTTGTTTAGCTTTTTAAAAGGTTGTATGTTTTACAACTATAAGCCTTTTTGTAAATAACAGTGACATGTCAGAACATCGCGTACCAAAGAGAAAATTAGTATCTAACGTTGCTCGTTAAAATCTAATAATTAACAGTCAATGATTTTATTCTTTTAAATTGTCTCAAGAAATTTGATAAACGGCTTAAAAACCAATCAACATTACACCAGCTTTAGTAATCCGATTAACCAACATCTCCGAATCACAAACAACGAGCAAAGCCAAAAGATCAACGGACGTGAGAGCTTTTTACGGTCGGCGTAAATTGTCGTCTATGGCGGCACTTAAGCGACTCGGCGTAGGTTTGTTTGCACATCCCGATGAGAGATTCGAGATCCCGAGGCGTCACCGCACTTATGGAAGCGGTCTCCGAGTGCTTCCTGTAATAAGAGGAGCGCGCGCGGAATACGTAGCAGCTTTCCAGGGACATCACTTCCCTTCGATCATAAGCTCGATATTATACCAATTATCACCTTAAATTGGTTTAATACTCAGCTGAAATTAGCAACTTAATTATGATGACTTGGCGATCAGCAAGCTTCATTGGTGATGAATTATCACCACTAATGAATGTTATCACATTCGTCTTGTGTTACCCCCTAGTAACTAAACCAAGATCTACTCATAACTCCACCCAGAAGATGAAAATACTTTTTTTCTTCATAGATTACTTAGAAACATGGGGAGGAGCAAACGCTACCTTTTCTATTAAACTAGTATAAATCATAAAATATCAAAGTTACAGTTCCGCCACTAACCTTCCATGTTTGGTTTTCATTTTACGTCGATATACCGTTGACAATTTCCACGGAGGGAACCCTATTCGGAATTCGGTAAGTAAGGGGCCGCGTGCCCACCCAATTTATTTACGAGTCTTTTGAAGGCACGGCGGGAAACGACGTATTTGCGAGACCCTCGTCAAGTATCACGTTACTTGGTAGATGTCGAAGTCATATCTCGTGGTGTGAATTGGATACAGTTTTGAGCATTTTGATTGGCCGAATTCTCACCTAAATAAGTCTATTTTGTACATTCAATTTATCATATTAGCGAACTACGCTTTTGCTTCCTCGACGAGGCAAACCGTAGAGATAGATATTACAATATTACTAAAGCTAACGTAAAGTGGAAACAGTTACACTTTTTTGCACGCAATTCGTCTGGTAACTAATGTTAGGAAGGACCGATGCTTTTAAAGTTAATAACTTAAGCGTCATGCAACCCTATCGTGTCTGTGAATATCTAAAGCGGTAACAATTATTTACCATTGAGTAAACCACTTTTTTGCGACCTTCTGTGATAAAAATGAAGAAACATAAATGTATCTCGATGTGCCGCATGAACTTCTACATTTTCGTCTATTCCGGATGAAGACTAGTAGTTTTAGTAATTATTGTTGTTAACTCTGTGCCTCATCCAGGATAACTACTGCGTTTGTAAAATAAATGAAGGATATAAGACAACGCCGTCAGATAATGCACCTGCAATGTACTGAATAAAAAAAACTGTCTCATTGTTTACTAAATTAAGCATTACCAAAGATTCCATGTTTGATTGTTCGTTTCGATAAATAGATAAATAGAATAGACATAGCATACGACCCGGAAAACCAGCGATTCTATGTATAGCGTAGTGCTGACCTGTGACAAAGAATTGCATTCCGCTGCATCTGGTGTGCGTAGACATGTACATCCGGATGACGCATTACCAACCCGCTCGCCATGAAGTCTACACAATTGCCATACTTTATTCGTATATAGCTCACATTTCGTGAACAAAAAATAGAATCATAGATTACCTACTAAACTACGTACATGACTTTTGCTTTTCACAAAATATATACACACAGATAATCTAAAAATGAATACCTATTGTTAATATTTACGTTTTTATCTCTTTGCAATACTATATGCTTTTGAACAATATCATAATATCATATGTGACCGTTGAACTCTGTTTAGAGATCAAGGTTTACAACTGCCTTGAACAGCCTTGAAGGTTTTAAGATGCAATATCAATATCACTAGCAAAAGAAACACATGATATCTTTACAAGGATGGACATTTCGTGTTTTTTAAATATTCGTATATTTTTTTGGATTCACTAACATTTATTGATATGCCAATGTTAATTCGAAAACAAAAGGTATAATCATTTTATCTTAAATACACATCAAACATATACATATTACAATAGCAGTTGAACAGTTTGAGACGCGTTTCGCGAAAATGTTTCTACATTTCTCGTATAAAAAAAAAACGAACTTGAAATACTGTACCACAAATTTGCATCTTCTATTTAAATTTAAAATCCTAATTTTGAAGTTCAAGGTATAATAACAATAAAATTTCAACTTGACCATCCTCACAATAAAAATAAACCATCAAAATCGGCGGACTCGATATTCAGAGATATCGCGTACCATACATAAAATAAAAAAATTAAAATGGATTTAAAATCTTCGTTTCCTTTTTTAAAACCGATACAATTAGTTGAATAAGGGTATAACGTATTGATACGAACAAGTCCAGGTGGTAACATAGCAGGCGTGCCCATAGCACGGTAAAAACTGAACGAGTTTCAAATAGCTTGGCTTAAGACTGTGCTCGTCACCTACAGGTATCAGATGGTTATCTCTGCTATTATTTGCTTTTGCTATTAGGTATTGTATTGTATTTTGGTAGGCAACTGCCTCCGTAGCCTAGTGGTATAGGCCCGCGCTTTAGAAAACGGAGGTCGTGGGTTCGAATCCCGCGGAGCGACGCCATTTAGCGGTGGCTTGGAGAAGTCGTTATTAAGAGGTCGGCTTAATGTCACCGCGCCTTATCTCTCTCCGGTCGTGTCGGTTATCCGTCCCATCGGGCTATGAGAGTAAAAGGAAGAGTGAGTTCAACTGTGTCTGCGCAAACGCTTGTGCACTATAATATATCCTGGGCACTTGACTGATCTTTTGTAAATCGGCCGCCGTGGCCGGAATCGGTCGGGAGGACATTATTAGGTATAACGCTGACAATATAACTAATTATAATAGAACATAGTAACGCTTGCACATTACTACGTGGCCATAGAATAACTGTCGATGCCGTTTGTCCGCTTAGGATTGCAATACTGAAGTAGTATAGTCAGATGCAAGTATACATTGTCAAGGCTCCAAAAAATTGTACAAACCTTCGGTTTCAAAAATGTGTACTCAATGTGAAGTAGAGCATGAAATTGTAGCATCGAGATCACAAAAATGTATACGCACAATGCTTCATTAAATTATATCTACCACGAAAGGGGCAAAAATATGTAAACACGATTCCATCAATAGCAGGTATCATAATGCCGCTACGTATTTATCTCCATTCCAATATGATCTTATGGTTTAGACTTGACAACAAAATAACTATTACTGGTCGTTACGCGTATTATCAATTTTCTTGTTATGTTACGTTTGTTAGCTTACTCCATAAATTAAAAGGACCTTTACGAAACACTGCATTGTTGTTATGAAAGAAGAACGATTATCTGTAATAGAAATTTCAAAACCTATAGGAGTTAAAGTGTGTATAGATTAATAATATTTACATAATTTCCCACCTTTTTTAAAGTTTGTTGTGCATCTGTTTATCAGAAAGTGCTTTTCGTTTTCCACAGATAAACAGTGTATTTATGGTACAAGCAATACCCAAAAGAAGGAAGACCTCCGATTGTACAAGCGCATGGTTGCACTTCTTATTCGTTGAAATATTTATTTTAAGCTTAAATTTTCAAAATAACAACTTTAAAATGTCTAAATCTGACCTGCGTGTAAAACAAATGACAAACTATTAATTGTAATAATTTTCGAAGCATTTTGTTAAAGTTAACCATTTTCAGATCAAACGATATTGGTAATAAATGATATACATATTAGTATTGTACAAATTTTATAATGACCATGAATGCTGAATACATTCGTAGCATCGATAATTTGGGATTAATATAAAACGGGGTAAAATCCTTACAAGTTGAAATTAGGTTTATTACTACGAAGTACTACTCAAAATTATTTAAAATAATTTTGAGTAGTTACTTCGTGAACTTTAAAAATTACTTTTCAATCGCATTGATTGTGTAATTAAAATCGCCAGATGTTACATTTTAAAATAGAAACCTGGTTTAGTTGTTACAAATGTAAAACATTGTTAATGCATTTTATTGTTTGGTTTGTGTAAATCACGAGCTTACGAACACTACAGATTCTATGGTTAGCAGATAGACGAGACAATTAGAAAATCAAACTCAAAAAAATGTCCTTAAAATATTTATTAATTTTCATTTGACACAATTAAACAACTTGCTAATTAGTCGGCAACTCTCTCTTAATGGAGCATGTCAATAATAATTGTAAATTGGGCTGAAGTCTTCTGTATTGAAACAAAAAAAAAACACTAGAACGTCCGAGTGTAGTGTAGATATTAAAAAACCTTAATTTGAATAAAAATCAAATTTCAATCGAAACATTTTTAAATTTGTTTCCATCTGCTCTTCGTGGATGTATAAATAAAGCAATAAAAAAACATAGAAGTCATCTATATTCATGAAGATTCTCGTAATAAATTGGCGAAGATAATTGGGAATCTTTTCCGATTGCCTGCCTACTAATGGTCTATGATAGAAATATTGCCCTTTATTAACCGACATCAAAAAGGAAGTTTTAATGTTTTTTTTTATGTATGTTATATGTTATCTCCGCCAAACGTCAACTGATTTTATTTCATTTTTCTTATAAGGGGTTGATCAGCATTCATTTATAGTAAGTGTATGTAACGGGTGTCTGGTGAAACAAAAACACATTATTTTTGAACTACTTTATGCAAAAAATATGCAGTTGCTAAGGGGTCCAATACTCGTATTAGAGCCTTGTCCACAGTTGTATGGTTACACATATGTAAATGGTTTACAACACATTAAAATTAAACAAAGTACTCTTGTAAGATGCTATGACTTAATAAATTCATATCCTCTATTCTCTTCTGTTGTTGTCATACAAAAAGCAGCTTCTCGTCTTGAATGAATAAGCAGACTGTTCCGAAATTGTAATACATACCAGCATAATTTTTAAATTTTTATTACAATATTTTATCTAAATTAATATTCAAGTCAGAAAATGGATCGCTCATATTAAAATAAAAGTTTTAAATTATAATATTTACTTATTAAACTTTCACACAAAACTCAATTGTGTATAGGCGAAATTAATGCCTAAGGCACTCTCTACCAATCAACCTTTTTCTGATAGAGAATGCCTTGGTGTGACTTGACTAGAGATGTTTCAGAAACGGGTAACATGGTGAAACAACGGAACCCATTTGAAGTTGCGAATAAATATAAGCGAAGTATCCATGGGCGTCAATAATCACTCAGCAACAAACGTCCACCCGTTTTTCTCATAAAAAAAGAAATCTTTAAACCAACTTTTGCTTTTTATCTCGATTCGTATATGATCGTGATTAATGTGCAAATTTATTCAATTCATAATAAAAACAGGTCAGACCCGCGGGTCGGGTTGCGGTCATTTTTAAGTTCGTGGTTGTTTTCCGTGTTTATCCCTTTTCAGGGGACAAGGGGTAATTCATATCACTCCCTGTATCAAATACTGTACCCTCTGCCAAAAATAACACTGATCCATCGTAGCCCCGTTGTTGCGTAAATAAAAGGCAAACAAACCAACAAACATACTTTCGGATTTACTGTTTAAAATTATTTAAAGCATTAGTGAGGACAAGCATTATTTTATTTATTCAATACTGAAGAAGGCTATAACAATTCAACTATCGACAAGGAGCTTAACCGTTCAATAAAAACCAAAAATTTTCAAATAATAACTTTATTTGACCACTTAAACCTGCAGACAAATAATTCTAACACTACGTCGTGATAGTAAAAACAATCCTCATATGAGGCTTCTTCGTCGGATCGTCAATTGAGTTAGAGAACACCATTAATTAATAAAATCAAAGTACACAATTAACAACAGCTCGTTTTGAGGAAGACTTCAGTGAAGGCTTCCTTTAATGTACAACTGTGGGTGTAGTTAAATAAACTCGTCGGGTTCGCGTGGTGCATCCAAGTCGCGGTAGTGTACGACTGGACGGAACTCCGCGCCGTCACCCCTTCAAAAATTAATTGCTCATTAGTATCTATCGACTTTTGCATTAATAGCCACTTAAAAGCAAACTCGTTCACGGACACACGCAAATACGTGCAGTAGTAGTTCGATGCGGCAGCGGGGAAAGGTTACAAATGTCAGTCTCAACAGAAACTCAGCAAGCTTGCAAAGCTCACGCTACATTGAAAAGGTTTATTAATAAAAAAAAATAATAATTTCCTCTCTCTGTTATTTATTAATTTTCTCATACAATAATTGTTCAAGTAATAAAAATAATATACTTATTGTAGATAAACTTTTTAAACATTTATTCGTATCGTGACGACATTGAACTTATGCCATTAACGATGTGTGGTACAAACAAGGCATTTTATTATAGAGTTAATGATTTAATGAAAGTTTCGTGAATAAACATTTTACGACAATATTGAGTGAATAAAAAAAATTGACAATAGATGTACTTTGTTTAAAACTAATTATAACAAAACAATGTATATAATTGAATATGTCTCTCTTGAAAAATAAGAACTCATGACAAAGATGTTTCAGTTTAAACAATCATCACTAATGTACCATCATTATAATATTGTAGTCAACCTCACTATTTAAAATATGTCACCACTGTCCGGCAAGTCAAGATCGTTGTATGCAATAATTGGCCGGGATCGATCCACATTTTCCCTGCAATTTATTACATGAAGCTCAACACTTATGTATTACACAAGGTCTGTTATATACGCATGCAAAAAAAAATCGATTACATTATTAAAAAAAGCAAGCATTAATCTATTTATTACCCCATTAGATAAGACATATTTGCTCCCAAAACAATATAATATCCTAACACAGGCAAATGTTAAGGTCATGCAACAGAACAAATAACAATATAAACTGATTTATCTCGACTCGAGATGCTCCATGACTGTATAAATAAGCAGTTTTCGTTTCCAAACATTATTAGCACATGGAAAATCTCGATGCTTATTAAAAAATCGTTTGAATTAATTCTCCATTACGGATGAATATAACTTATGACATACCGGTATTGATATTACATCGAATTTTAGTACGAACAACTTTCTTTATATTTACTTGTAATGTAAAATTTGTTCACTTTAACACACGTAACATTAACATATTAAAAAAAACTAAAGCGCGGGGTTTAACTTTGTGGTGTTTTTATGAATAAGCTCGGGCAACGCCAGTTCAAATCGGGGTCAGCTACAATGATTATGTGATTAACAATTTTTGAGTGTCGATTTACACGTGGTAGACGTGACTCGACGGTCAAAAGGAAAACATCTAGAGTACCGGCACTAGAATAACTGACGGTGTGGCTACTGTGGTAACTGACAATTCTTTCCCCTGGCGGACTGTCTAATACTGTTCTACCACTATAATATAATTATAACTTTAAAAGATATATTTTATATTACATTAGTGACTGTTACCACGCAAACAAAAATAATTTTGCAGTCGAAAAGAACGAAATAATAATTTCAGACTGCCGCGAAAACTATGTGGTAACTATAAATCTAATCGAAATACACATTAATAGTCTAAACATTCTCAAGGTAAAAGGAAGAAACAAGATTAGTCTAGTGAAATCCAGTCCAATCGATAAGTAAAATTTTATTAAACGACATTTATTATTCTTACATCGAAGACTTGAGAAGACTCTAGGAGACCTCAATAACCTTGCGACCGTGACTTTATTACTTTCAACAAATAAAAAGACAAAATATCATATATGCACTATATTGAGGCAAATAAAACACATTTCAACTAGGTCCGGTAGAATATATATACTGTTCTCGCATACTTTTTATGAGACAGCACTTTTTATACACACTTTGCTGTTGACAATCAGAAGTGTTCCATTGCAATAGAATTGCAAATAACCACTAATGCACTATGAATGCAACGTCCTCAAATGGCTAATAAATAAAAAAAAATCACTGTATAGTGATATGTGTATCCCCAACCCAAGCGCAAACGATATCTAACTCTTATAGTGTAATCGAAAAGCAAAGGATTGAGCAAATGTTCAGTAAGAATAAAGATGATATAAACATATGACCAACAGTAGTAGTACACTAACAACACAAACTACCTAAATAGTTTAACCTTATCATTGGACACAGGCGTGAAAATTTTGAGGTAAAATAGTGAATAAATCCGAAAACCCAAGGCGTCGGTGCAACATTTTGGGTTAGACTGTAAAACCTGATCGAACCGACTGACCGACTTAAATTATTTTAATATAAATTAATTATTTTGTGTCCTAAATTTTATATTTAACAAGTAATTGTAATGTAATGTTAATCTGATTTTCAAACAAAATTTATAAACATTTCTCTCTATTTTTTTCCTATTATATTCGCTAGACTTAGATACATACCGGTTTTGATGAATGCCATTTCAACAGATGAAATGTCACCAATTATTTCTTTAGTGTAATATAGCAACATTTTAAAATTAAATCGAACTTAATCGTAGCATGAGTAGCATAAATAATATTAATAAATAAAAGATTATTTTATTTTTACAGCGAATACAAGTCACAATGTTATTGTATTATAAAGGCAGCAAAAATACTTTCATGATTACATCGTAATTTTGCATCAATTGTATGCTCATTAGTAATGCCCTTATGTTACTAGTTATAAATATGAATGAATTTATAAAATGCTTTTCTCTCCCCGCGACTTTGCTCGCGAGATTTGATTTCTTATTAATCCATCCTTTTATTAGCTTCATTTTGTAGAAAAAAAACGTATCCCTATCACTCTCTCCGTTACAAATACAACTGTTATGCCGAGGATAAAACGTCCCATTCTGTTTTTACGACGTTTATATGAAGAGGATGAACCAACAAACGCACCTTCGCAGTTGGAATATTAGTAGAGATGACGCGATACAAGTAGGTAACCGGATCAAGATATTTCTCATCGCTACAACCAGGTCTTATTGATCTTAAATTAGTTGACGTAATACATTGTTTGAACGCCGTGTTGATGGAATTATGCATTATTCGATAATTGTCGAATTTGCTAATGTGCCACCTCAAGTCAGTAACACCGTAAATTTATTAATTTCTAGGCTTTACCACTACATTCGTTGGATTTTGATTTCAATTAATTTGTTCGGATTTTGAATTATAAAATAAAAGAAAGTCATGACCCCCTCCATCCTAAAAACTATACCTATACCAAAAATTATACTGTCGCTCTTTTGGTGCTTCAAAGGACAAGCCAGCTCAACAAAACACAAACAAACACACGTTTAGATTTATGACATTATTAATCGTAAGTAGTTTGACAAAACAAAACAGAACAGTGTGTACAGTGGTACAAAAAAATACAATGCGTGAATATGAACATTAAAAATACAGATAATGATAGATGATAAACGGCTTTATCTAAGCACTTCTTAATTCCAGCTTTCAATTTAACATTACCTTTTTAATAACTAAAAGAAATTGTCTTTTATTAGAGAAAATCTTTTAATATAAATTTATCACAGCTATTAGGTACTGCCGAAAGTACGCATGTACTAACGAAATTTCCCCGAGTGTGATCCCAATTGCGTATATATGTAAATATTTTCTTTTGCTTTTCTATCTTCGTATATATGTCGTGTCAGAATCATTGTCTCGATTGTGACACGTGTGACAATAGTGTACTATATACGATGTACATATATATGTGGACGTACGATTTAATAAATAAAAAAAAAGAATAATATTATAAGACTTAATTTTGTTTAAAAAATTAAAGAGACGAAAGGATACGCTTATCTTTAACTGTCTACTCCAAAATGTGTCTTTTTGACAACTTATATAATGCTTTCTTTTCATTTTACTTCAATGAAAAAACCTTTTTAAGGAGCTACGTTAAAACTTACAAGAACGGTTACATAAAAATATTTATAGTTGTAGAGATAAACATTTGAATCGAATGTGGTTTATAGAACTGGAAGGTTAATTAAAACATGACGTAACGCGTGGGAAGATTTTGTGCATATAGAAAATGTGTCTAAAATCTTGCACTAATGCAACACGTGCAAGCGTTCAATCTGTTATTATTATTGCGGCCATTTGAAACCTGTTTAGTTAGGAGGATAGTGGAAGCAGTGGCGGTACTACCATACAAGCCCAAAGCCCCGCTTGCCCTACTAAGGAGTAAAATTTATAAATGTTAATTAGCACATAATTCCCGAATAATTTATTTTTAAATTTGAG
>DWHO01001229.1:0-16145 GCA_018247575.1 Eurytides lysithous rurik
TATAGATAATTAACACCCAGACACAGAACAAATACCCATGCTCATCGCACAAATATTTTGTCCTGGGTGGGAATCGACCTTTGGCTTTGCAGTCAGGAGCACTAACCACTACACCAACGGGCCAGTCAAAGCAAGCATATGTGATCTGTAAATCTGATACATCCGATACAAACAAACATATCGAAAGACCGATAGCGATACGTGTGCAATCGTTCACGTCGCCGTAAACGAGCGGCTTGCGACGGAATAAATAGCAACACCCTTAACGTCACGCGGGGCCGGCTGCGATCACATTAGCCGCGAAACACGGAGGCTTGGAAGCTCGGCGGCCTCGGCGACAACAGTAAAGGGGGCCCCGATTGTGGTCGGGGCGGGCGATCTCTCACACGATTGCGCCCCGCGACGCCGGATGCGCCGATAACGTCGACTCGCCTCCCAGACGGCCCTAATTGCGAACACTATCGTACAAATATCCCGCGGATGTGCACGCTACTCGGGGCCCCGTACGCATTGTTTCAGTCTCTTCCGCCTGCCTGACTACCCGCTCGCTATCGGAATCCGCGGCGGTGTTTAAAAATAAAGGGTGAAGCTTATGCGTAATCTAACGTAGTTTATATGAAAATGTTTTATCTACTTATATGTTGTCGACACTTTATTACTCAAATTCAACATAGAAATAGATATTTGAAGAGTCTGTCTCGTCGATCGATAAGTAAATGTTTATATATTTAATGGTTGACGAATTGAACGTTAAAATAATTGCCCAGATAAACAACTGCTACTGAATTTCACCATCGTATAACAAGGATAGCCACCAGATATAATTACCATCACGATTGCTTGCAACCCAATCATGTCATTTTATGCTACGAAAAGTAAATTGTGAAATCTGTTAATGCACCGATATTATTAAGATGGATATTGGTCCATCTTAGTAATCGACTGAAGACGTGTTCACGTCTTAAAGTCTGGCAACGCATTCACAAATTCTCTGAACTTACGAATGTCTACTAAAAACGGTCACTGCCATCCGTTAGTCCATTTCTCGTATGCTTCCATTTTTATAAAGAATTGTATAAAAAATATCTATTTATTTATTTTTAACTAGCACTTGCTTCTGACGGTACATAAATTTGGAATAGATTTCTAATTTAATTTTATATTTTTAGCCTTATAAAAATATATGTTTATATAGATAAAATTAATTATAATTTCTGATGTGTGTGATTAAACGTTTCGATAATTTTAGTGGCTTTTTTATAATCAAATAACAGGTTGATGACTAATACAATAGGCATTTATATCTTGATGACAAAAGGATGCTGTGCGTCGCAATCTTTGATTTCTTTCAAGAACTTAAATTGACAATTGGAAAATAATCGAGGTGAAAAATCCGAAGCACTAAATCAACTTTGTCTTTACATTGTGTGCGTGATCAATTTCTCATTTTTATCTATTAGGAAAAAAACCGCAGCCCGCTCATACAATGCCACACGGCAAAAAACTAAAATGTGTGGCTACCATCGGGCGGAATTAGAGTCTTATCTTTTTACATTGGAGTAGAAATAATTAGGTGCGTGCGTGTAGGAGTGTTGCGATCTCGACCACCCAAGTTGTCGATCGCAGACGAACCGCAGAACCGAAACGTTTTCGATTTTACTAAGAAGACAATAACAACACTAACTATTTGCCCTCGATAAGTAGAGCAAAATAAATACCCGACACTAGAGCTTTTCTCTTTTATACAAAGTTACTCGTTAACGAGTAACTTTGTTTTCATCCGATAAAAAATATGAAGAACATATAGAAGATGTATTGAAAAAATAAAATGATTTTGAAACAATCCATTATAAAATAATATTTTTACAAGTAAGTGGTATGTGTCCATTAATCACATAGTTACGTATAAAGGAAAATCGCAACAAATATCAATTTGAACTTTTCGAAAGTAAAGCAACCCTATTCCGACATCCTGTAAGATTCTCATTCCTTTTTGCTCGAGCATCGTTCTAAGGGCCGACCGAAGTCCTTTTATTTTGTGCTAGCCGGGGTCTAGCTAGCACAGTCCACGGGATGCCATTAAAGTGGGCAGTAACCGCTTATCAAGAAAATTACAAGAGCGACTCGATGATACGATCAGTTCCCGCTTAATTTATATTATCGTGTGTGACAACGCGTTTTACGAGCGTCCGACGTGACGAGGTCTCTTCAAATAAATTGTGTTCGCCACTTTCTTCGTCCGCCGCATAACGTTTTCTATAATTTGCGCACCTTAACAGAGACCTAGAAAGCGACCGTGTATGAATTTAGAAAACTTTTTTGCATTATGCGCCAAGAGATCGTGCATTAAGTATCCGATTAGTAAAGTAGTTGATGAGCTGCTTAGAATGCGGGGTGACTAAAAATTCTTCTCAAATAAATTGAGTGAAATCAATTACAAGGTAGTTATGAAAATCATGTAAATAAATAATGTTTTCTATAATTTGAATACAGTTACTTCCTACCTAACTATATTTATTGTGATAATTACAGATATTATAGAACTTAACTTTTCTATTGTTTCTCTGATAAAATCTCTCGATAAGAACGTGCAAATACCTTTTTTAACTATTACTTGAATCATATCATAACAATGCTTTACTTCTTTAGGAAATATCAAAGAACAACAAAACTTAACGACCGTGAAGGCTTAAGATATAGTAATTAGATCGTCACGGTTAAATATTTCGAAAGAACCGATACGTAACTGCAGTTGAGCTTTAAGAGTCAACTTTTAGATAGAATCTTGTGATTTTAATCACGCAATTGGTGTGTAACATTTTTATTTTAATTAAACATTTATGCAACTATCGGTTTTTCTTGTCGGGCGGAAAAACGGAACGTGTAAGTAAGATATATATAAGCCTATTCCTAAGTGTGTATCCGGTTTCTTTGATATGGTCAAAGCTACTATTTAGACTCTTTTGCAGTATCCGTCTGGGGTGGTCAATACATTACCAGCTATTTTACCTCCAAGCGGTAGTGTGGAAGAATTACTATGTTCCGTTTTGAGAGGCAATGTCGTTACCTGCAAATTTTTACGGTGGTAGAGCCATCCAGCTACTCCCGTTGATAAATGGGTTAGCCCGAACCGGATAAATACTACGAACTCACAGAAAATTGGTGCGAAGTGGAAGCGTTTTTGCTTCCGCGTTCGTCCAGCGAGTGAGGTGGCCGGCGGCCTGTCCCCTCTCCCCTTCTTCCTTCTCTCACTCCCCTACCTGCCTCTGACTCCATCCCCTTCCCTCCCCCACTCCTCGATCCGCACCCCCTCCTCACCTTTCCCTCTATTACTCTCCTTTCATCTCTCTCACTCCACCCTCCCTCTTTCAGAAATTCCTCTTTAAAGGCTGGCAACGCATTTACAAGTTCTGTAATGTTCTAAATGTCCATGGGCGGCGGTAATTACTTACACTCTCTCACTTAGCTTACCGTCACGTGAAAAGCTTCACTTTATCTCTATACTTAGTCTGGCCATAAATACTGTTACAATTAAATATAAACAAAATATTACTTTTGAATTTGGAATCTGTCATTTTTATACGATGTGTTTTCTTATTTTCACGCCAACATATTGTAAAATATTTTGTGATATTTAAAGGGTGTAGGGTGATAAAGAGAACCGAATCGCTGTGATTGCATTACATAAATTAGGTATGAAGCCAAATACAATTTTTAAAATCCTCCATACGCTTGGTATTAGTTATGTGTTTGTGTACCGGGCTATTTATAGGTACAATGAAACCTCCTCTGTTTGTGACAG
Source organism: Eurytides lysithous rurik (assembly GCA_018247575.1). Classification (NCBI taxonomy): domain Eukaryota; kingdom Metazoa; phylum Arthropoda; class Insecta; order Lepidoptera; family Papilionidae; genus Eurytides; species Eurytides lysithous. The sequence continues at coordinate 3,803 of DWHO01001229.1, forward strand.
CAAAAGATCTGGCCGTCCACGTTCGTACGAAAAAGGCGATCAAAGCAGTGAGAAAGAATTCGAAGAAATCCTTTTGCTTTAGCAAAAGATTTCATCTCGGGAGATAAAGATACCACCTAGAACCATGTCGCGTATTTTAAAAGATGACTTAGGACTGGCAGCCTATAAGAGATGCACTGGCCATTTCTTAATTGACAATTAAAAAAATAATAGGGTGATAAAATCAACACAACTACTTAAGCGGTACGCAAAGAGAGGTCAGAGAAAATTTTTATTGTACGAGAACACGTATGAGAAAATTTTTATCATTGAGCAATATGTTAACAAGCTATAGGACCGTATTTATGCTGAAAGCTCTAAAGAAGCTTAAGCCCCTTAACAACACCATGTTCAATAACCATGAATGGTCCCTTCAGCAAGACTCGGCGCCGGGTCATAAAGCTCGATCCACCCAATCTTGGTCAGAAACGAACTTCCGGACTTCATCAGAGCTGAAGACTGGCTGTCATCTAGTCCTGATCTTAATCCACTGGATTATGATACATGTCAGTTTTAGAGAGTAAAGCTTGTTCGAAACGCCATGATAATTTAGAGTCAATAAAACAATCCATACGATTAGCAGTGAAGAATTTTCACATAGAAAGATTGCGTGCTGCTATTGACAACTGGCCTCAAAGTTTAAAGGACTATATTGCAGCCAATGGAGGCCACTTCACACAACTTTATATATTTTTAATGGTTTTATATTTATGTATTAAACTAACATATTGTAATAGTAATAAATGCTACGTACAATAAAAAAAAATATTTTTCTTTTTAACAATAATTATAGCAAGACTAAGTATATAATGTAAAAAATCATTACGGCAGATCACAGATAACTTCTAACTAGCCCGCATTATGTAAATAGTTAACGTGACAATGATTCATTGGGTAATTATAAGGAGCGGGTCAATCATGTAGGTACCGATGATGATAAAACGTCCCCTTCCATCATGAAAATAAGCTCATTGAATACAGTTACAAGAGCTTAGGAGCCGGGCGTGGTCGTTTCGCGACAAAAACTATGATGAATTATTGACGCGATGCAAAGATTTTATTGTTCGAACGTCGCACCGTTGGTTATTGTCCTTTGCTTCGATCTCTGTTTTGAACTATGTTATCGGTCAGCAATCGGCTCATTTATTATCCCAATTCAAGTCTCTATATTTGTGTATATGTCTTTGTTAGATGAACATGTGATAAAACATCAATGGTTGGAGTTTTTTTTAATAGAAGGAAACGTATTTAGTTATTAATTTTATCGACGTTTCCGATTCTCATTTGAATACCATATCTTGTTTTTTGAAATATGTTACTCATTATTTTTTTTTGCCAACCTTACTGCTCATGGTTGCCTAGAATAAAATTGTAAATCTTTATTTTGTCATCGTCATTTTATATGGAGTAGTAAAGATATAAGAGAGTTAGTAAAAAATATAACTACAAAAATAAAAAACTTCACAAAAGTTAAAATAACTGTTAGGTTGAAACTGAAAGTAAGAATACCGTAGAAAAAAAGCTCACTCAAAAGTTATAAGAATTTCTGACGATATGTAATAAATATAAGAAATACAGACCACTGACAAGTTTTAATCAGGACGCTGACACATGCAAATTGAACTACATGTAATTAATTTGTATAATCAAAAGTAAAAAAAATAGTTACAGTGTATACAAAACATCAAAAAGCACGAGAATTTAGACAGCCCAATTTCTATCATTTATACACCTATATATCCTATATTATGTAGTAATATTATGAAAAATAATATAGGACGTATATTGGTAAAGTACGAGCTAAAGAGCCCAAGACCGAGCTCAGTGGCGTGCCATAAAAGAGGCTTGTTTTCACGTCTACTATTACGGATCATTTTCCAGTTTATAAGTAAATCAAAACCGCATTGTTAATACGAAGAAACCAACATGATAATCATTACTCTCATTTTTAAAAACTTGTCCTAATATTTCTTAATCATCTTATTACATTTTTAATCACTCGATTAACTATTAATTGGTCATAAGAAATGCTATTCGTACTATGACAATATTCAACCACCATACAAACACTTTGTAGCGTATATATAACACGCCGTCCACTCAAAAAACCATTTCTTTGTTAGAACTAGTCAGGCTGACGCCGCGCGTTCCCTTACCATTCACAACCTCAAACAATTATGTGGCAGTTTAACGTCTCCCTTCCCACGATTGTATCGTCAAAGTGAACAGAGTTTGCACAGATTTATGTTTATCTACTCCGCAGCGAGTCGGCGTCACGGCAGTTTTATTGTACAAGCTGCCAACACGACAACAACGAGACTACACGCATTCCGAAATAAAAATAATAATAATGGGTAAACATAACTATCATAAGGTGCATCCTTTCATAAATATTAAGTGATAATCAATATCACAATGTATATGACACCGACAATGTACACGCTACACGAGAATCTAGGAGGGCATAATTAACATGCACATAAACAATGTAAGTCTTAAACGTTCACGGAAGTCGTGAAAAACGACAAGTATCATACAACAACACAATGTAAGTATCAAGGCGTACATACACATTGGAAAAAACTAAACGATTGAGCTTTTGTAGCCGTAATGCATTGCGAAGTACAGTGTGAAGTACAATTTCAACGATGTTTTATAGTGTATCTTTTAATTTAAATTATTACAAAGCCGAAATAATATTCGAAAAATATTTAATCAATGTGCTTCGATAACTTTTTATTGAGTTTAATTTTGACTATATTCGAGTGAATCCGTGCGCTACCAAGTGTTTGAAACGTTAAAATTTCATATACGTTTGTGAAGTTTTCGAATAAATATAAGATCCATCAAAATCTCCATAAGTTTCACCGCTCACTAGTTAGAATCGAAAAGACGCAGCAAACTGAAAAAAAGCACACAAGTTGTCAATATAAGAGCGCTCGTCTGTACTCGTCCGACGCTTCAGTCGCGGCCGGGTGAACGATCGCGTGTAAACAACCGCGAGCTGATCGCCCATAAAGTGCATAGGGAATAGGTGCGAAATTTGGCGTGTACTTGCCCTGCGGTCCCGGTTCCGCGCCGTTGATTCGATGCACGGAGGCGGACGCCCCCGGCTGCGGCGAGGGGCGCAACTCCTCGCTTCTACCGCGTATTACTTCTAGCGACCACCGTAGGCAGTGAACATGCCACGGCTTCCGTATGTTCCGACTATTAAACTTCGATATTACAGATACTCTATCACAGATTATTCCATATATATTACACGTATGTTCCGACTATTATACTCTGATATTACAGATCCTCTATCACAGATTATTCCATATGTTTTACACCTATGTTCCGACTATTATACTCCGATATTACAGATAGTCTATCACAGACTATTTCAGAACAAATTTATATTTTACTTTTACATTCTTCTTCCTCTGCTTGAGATTATATCAGGGGTTTTATTATTGGTGTTTGATACACAGATGTTTTCTCAAATATGAAATCGCCAACGCAAAGTACACCCTGACTTGCACACTTCACTACTACGCCATCCGTGCAATCTAATTTTAATAAATGACGAGACAGAATAAATTATAAACATACAAATATGTTATGTGTTAGGCAGCTAAAGTGTTAATAAAGTTTATAACACAAATATAACAACGATGTATTCGGTACAGATTTAAACCTATATAAAATATTATGATTTTCAAATTTCATTGAAGCTACAAATAATGTAACGTTCTGTATCTAAACGGTAAAGTTTTGTATTTTCTAAATATATCATCCGCAATGTAATGCTTACACGTCTTTCCTTAATTGAGATATCTATAGATAATCCGAAAACCTTGTTACTTTCCTATCATTTCACAGTCAATAACAGGTTAACCGTTTGTAAGGGACCCTTAAGTTTGTAAAAACTGCGCAGCCGGTGTAACCATGCGTAGTTATTTATTACAGAAGTATGGCACGGAACGTCTCGTTTAACAGCAGGTTTTCAACGGAAACCTTCTGTCACTAAGCTTTGGCCCGCATTTAAACAGAAAAATGTTTAAGATTTAATAATTGTGCCATCCTCAGGTTAACATAAGAAAAACTCAAGAAACATTTGTTTTTATTTTTCAAATTATTGCTCTCAGCGAGTATAGATTTATGATTGTTAGTAGCAACAACAAATTAATAATAAAAATACTCTTTCAAAGCCAACAGATGTCAAATATTTTGTAAATCTTCCTGTTTAAAGTTGTGCTCCAGATAATTTTTCCAATGAGCTCATGTCCTATATTAAGTTCGATGCACAAAAAAGAAAGTGTGAGATTTTTGTGTAATTTATATTATGGCACAGTAACAATTTACGAGATAACGTTTGTAGTTTAACTTTTCCGACAGATCGCAAGTCCGAGACAACGCTTATCAGTGCATTTCATTGGACCTCGTTCACCTAAAATGTCTTCATGGTATTCAACCGTGGAAGCTGTCGCATTAATGAAACAGATGCATGCAATTTCAGATCGCTATCTCGTTTAGGCACGTTATTTATACAGCTACCTAGATCGTAAAGTGGACAAATATAATGACGGGCACCATTTAATTACTTTTATTACCATTAAAACTTACTTATTGATGTAATCTCACTAATCCTGTGCCGCATCACAAAAAAAGTGATATTTTAGATGATGTTTTCTATAATACACTTCTAGCAAATCTGTTTCGTTTTGCTATACCATTGAGTTTCGTACAGAACTATTTTTTAGATTAGAAAGCAAAAAAGCCAGCGGCTCACCTGACGCTAAGCGATTACCGCTGCCCATGGATATTCACAAAATCAAAGAACAAATGCGTTGCCATTAAGAAGGGAATATGCTCTCTTCTTGAGGGACCCTAAGCCGTATCGGTCCTTATCTTACATCCTTATCGTAACTTTTGTAAGCATAACGAAATCTCGTGGAAGTTCGCGTCGTCTAGCCGCCACGCTGCGCACGTTGCGGTTAAAGCGTGAACTAATTCCGAATTCATTCACCCCACGTTACGCTCGCTGGGCGCTCGGACTGCACATTGTCTCACACTCCGAGCGAAATCCGAACGATTCTTTGTTCGTTACACTTTGCCTACACTGTAGCGTGAACCGTCCTAGCACCACGCCGCCGCCCCGAACGTATTCTCGTACCTTCGTGACGCCGGACGAAGACCATTACGGGTACAACGAAATTTTCTCAGCGTAACACGTAATGCGTACCTGGTCTAAAGCGGCCGATGCAACAAAGACATCAAACACCGAACCAAAGCAATGCCATCGCGTAGTCGAACGTAATGAAAGCTTTCGGAACGATTTTTGAGAAAAATAAGAATGACTTCCTGACGCTGAAGTACGATAAAGAATTTGTACTTTCACTCGCTATGGTAACAATTTGCAGCACGCATTTGAATCCCGATCGGAACTTTCACGCGATGAAAACGTATAATTTGGTGAATGGCCCATTAAAGGTTTGTACGTACAAACTTTAGGCAAACAATCGGAGCTTATCTTCTTAACGCGTCCGCGCTGCGACCATTGATCTAAACCGATTGCGAAGTAATTGTAGTCATGATTATCACTTTTACCGCTGCATGTCGCCTGCTTAAAATAGAAAGTCTTTTTCATTTATCGCCCATTGTAACAGTGCAACAATGTTCTTGAACGTTTTGCTAGCTTATTTCATATTCGTAGTTTTTGTGCTTCAATATGGAGAGAGGAAACTCAATATGCAATTCAGTCTCGCATAAAATCACACGCCGTTTATAGAAATGTCTCAAATAAGGAAACGCAGTGGCGGGCAAAATTCAGCCCACCCTGTTTCTTCTTCCTGTATCAAATATACTATTCATTGTAAGCACAAACATACGTAATATTGATTTTTGCAATGTTTTTATAATATAATAAGATATTTTTTATTGGTTATTAACCTTTAACGTCAATATTTTGTTTTATTGCAATAACAATATTATTTTCTGTGAAGCTAAAAAGAAGTATTTGAAGAAGTGTCTACGCTTTCCTCAATGTGTAATATAGCACAATTAAGATGTACAAAATGTCTTGTAATTGCTGTTATGAAATGGTCGATTTATACGAAATATTACATTTTACGTACGCGCTTACACCTTAATTACGGTGTTCATTAGTTACGCGGAGATTTGACGTTATCCGTTCGAGGTATCATGTTAGCAATAAATAATTTCGTGACAAATGAAGTCATTATTCATCAAAGTAATCCAGTGTATTAGCGCTCTAATAGTGTGAGCTAAGGAGAGCTGCTCTATCAATTACTTAACACCTAGCATGCCGCCGTCCGATACCGCCATTATAAGCGCATTAGAGATGGTGTTGGCACGCCATAGAAACATTACCGGCCATCTTTAACACGGTCACATCGTTTCTCGACCGCCCAATTTCGTTTTTTACCGAACGCCGCCTTGTTCAGTCAATTTCGTATGAACATGCGAAAACAGCTCGAGCGACGATCGTACCGTAATGTCATGATGTTACGTTGCCCATTCGATAATTGAACGTACAGTTTTTAATTTAAACACCTATAAACGACGTATGCCACGGCGGAAGTGATTTGACGTTTTCTGCGGCTGCCGTGCTCGAATCATCTATGGTGGTAATCGATTCTGTGAAATTGTGGCACGGTCGCCATGGCTCCGTATGGTCATGTACGGTCGAACTTCGTTTTTGGGCCGATGGAAATTTTTTTGACTCATTGATCTTTAACTGCGGGTGGTGAAAGAGATTTCACGAATGTGCCGAAATGTGTAACGGAATTTATTTGTCCATAGCATTTTTATCTAGAAGTATATTGCTAAAAAGCATGCCTATAGTTCCTTGTGCCAACATATGTTGTCAATATTGACGTTATACAAAAGCCTGTATGAGTAATAACCAACTTGCCTGTATGAGAAGAAAAAGCAGTAGTTACGGTAACAATGATTAAATGAAGTATGCGTATGACATTAATACCAAAACTGAAAGTCGTATATTGTAATTTGCTCCTAAGTCACACTGTCGACAAATAATGTAACCAAACCTCTTTGGTGAAGTTAATCCCAGGGCAACTAATGATTCCTAACTTACTTTAATTAAGAATAAAATTTGTAATAACTGTTAACTATTCTATTTCCTTTATAATAAATTTGTTAATAATAAGTAATAAAATTTAAACGTCGCAATAATAGTGCACTTTTAGCCTATATTGGTAATAATTAATACTAAACTTTTACAACTTTCACTCGAAGCGATTCAACGTCATAAATATCTCTTCATTTGGAAAAACGCAATCTCTTCATTTGGCTTCAAAACATTTCAATATGAATGAAACACGTTTGCAGTGGATTCCATGTCGTGGGTAAATAAAATTATCATTCGATTTTATTGCAGTGATATCACGAATATTGGGAACGATTATTGCGACATTTGTGACATATTTTGAAAGGTGTTCCCAACTATATTTTTATATTAACTAAAAAGATTTAATTGAAAGGAATTAATTACATCACAGTGCGAAATGCAAAATCGTGTATAATGAAGCGAAATCGGTTAATAGCTTCATCACGGGCTATAGAGGCGGACATAATTTTATGTTGGTAATAATTTTACTTAAACTACTACAGTATATGTCTGCCGACCTATAAAAGCTTCGAAGAAATCTGTCGCTCAAATTTGTTCTCTTACATTTAATAGGTACAGTAAAATATAATTATTCTACGGTAGCGCTGTTTAATGTTAATGTTAATAATAGAGTTGATGCTGAGAGAATGCTGTGGTTGATTAGAAATAATTACACTAAGCCTTTCGTGTTACTTGACACTATTTTTCATACCAAACGGTTTTTCAATGTTCGTAAATTATCAATAAATTGTTAGGTTTTTTACTATCTCTTTTTTTTGTATTGAGGATTATACCCTGTGTCCGTATCTCTAAAATTATGTTAAACTAGTTTAGCTCTTTTAAATTTTGTCGCTAAGAAATACTTTGCCTAAAGTTTAGATTTATGTTTACGCCAATTGTTTAACCCTTAAAGCTTTTCACTGAAGCGTTAACGAGGAATAGATATTTTACAAGCTGATAAAACATGTTAAAAGATACGCACATAGTGATGGTTAGTTAGTAAGTCCGATAAAGGGTTATCTACTGTTAACTTGCTGTTCGCCATGAAAAGCTATCAGCGGGCTCAAGTTACTTCGACACTGGTAATTGCGAGTTTAACCTTAATACTGTCTAGAAGCTGACGGTGATGATACAATGTTATTATTTTATCGTGCATTGATAGCGACGGCGAGTGTACAATTTAACTTATTACCATAGTTTGAAGATTATATTATTCAATATCTAATGCAACGCGGTCACGCGAATTGCCAACAAATTTAACGTGAGAATGTTTTCTGGTAAGTGTTATGTTAGTGTTCGTTTCTAATTCATTTCTTCTTTCTCCAATGATCGATTTTACGATTTTAGAATTGAGACCATTGTAATTTTTTTTTTTTATGAACAGTATACGAGGGGTGATTAATAAGTAATGATAATCAATATGAAACAGAATTATTAGATTAAAAAAAAGGATTTTATTTTTCAACATATTCTCCTAACAAGTTAATACATTTAGTGTATCTTTTTTCTAAACCCATGATTGAACCCTTTGAAAAAAATTCTTTGTTTTGACCCTCTCAAAATTCCTCTACTGCGGCCATCACTTCACTATCGTCCTCAAATTTGTTACCCCGGAGGTGTTCTTTGAGCCAAGGAAAGAGGTAGAAGTCACTGGAAGCTGGATTTGGCGAATAGGGAGGGTGTTCGAGCAGTTCGAACCCCGTTTGTTGAATGGCAGCCGTCGCAACTGCGGCTTTGTGAGCCGGGGCGTTGTCTCGGTGAAACAGCATTAAACACAGAACAGTAAACGGTATTAAAAAGGGCGGACTTAATGCCATTTTGCATTCTCTACCAGTCAACCCGGGGTGTGGAGAAAAACTGTAATAGGCGCAATAGAAACAATTATAAATATATAAAAAAGTATATAGAAAAAAACCTTAGGTTTGTATATTGAAGAATGGAATAAATGATATTATTTAAATCCAAAAGATTTTGTAATAAGGTGTTGCATATGCATTGACAATGATAAGAGATTAATTGCGTTTAATTCACATTTCTTCAGATTGTACACATTGGTAAATGAAGTTGTTTTATCGCCTTTAATTTTCTTTATATAGCCGAACACTTGGAGCCAAAACACTGTAAATAACTTAATTATGTAGTCAATTTGGACATGAGAGATCCTTCAAATATCTTCGTTTTTATTAGAACCGGAGGTTGTTTGTCTTCGCTAAAATCCGGTTAACATTGATTCTCAATCAACCTTATCGTACGTTGCATTTTATTGCGAAAATTTATGGTTGGAACGAGGTATGTCCATTACACACCAAAAAACCCGATACATTTGTAAGCAAGCATCATCTTAATGAATCTTTGCTATTGGGAGAAGAAGAATAAAATGTAATTTTTCTCTTAGAAAAGGTGAAAATCAAGACTACGCTTCATCCGATAGTTTTTTTATTTTATCGATCTTTATGGTCTTATTTAAGTGATTATTTTTCCCATATCTATGAGATTGACGGACTCACTCATCTTGTAATAGTACAAATCTATACTTTAATATTATAAAGCTGAAGAGGTTGTTTGTTTTTTTGGTTGAACGCGCTAATCTCAGGGACTACTCAATTGAAAAAAAGTTTTTGTGTTCATCACGCTATGACTAACAGGAGTGGAGCAGTAATGAAAAATGTTGCAAAAAAGGGAAAATATTTTTTGAGAGCTTTTCTTGCGTGCGCTGCATAAACGGTGTAAGTTACGTAAAAACTATATATCGCAAAAGTTTTTCTCTTTAAAAATTCTAAAAAAAAAAGTCTGTATGCGTATGTCTAGCTTTTAAGGTTGACTCACTATAACCATTTTTATGGTAATCAAATCAGTTCTTAAGAAATGCACTATTTACGAAGGTGTCTTAGTAAACATGATAATAATCCTTATCCAAATAAATAAGCCACTGCTGATACTGCATGAGACTGCATATCCAAATAAATTATTTATCACATGCACTTAATTTTTAACAAAATTGCCCTTGGCAGCATTTGATTTCTACAAATATGTAAGGATTCTTCCGTTTCCCGTGTAATTTTTTAATATATTTACTCATAGTGATGATCCTATTTTTTTTTATTAGATTGTTTTCTAAATAACACGGGTGAAACCGAAGGCCACAGCTAGTATTACATAATAAACAATACTGTGTTCCGGTTTGAAAAGCAATGGCGACGGCGTAATTACTGGACATTTAGATGTAACTTCTCGAGTCGCCGGGGGAGGAGCCACGTAGGTTTTGAGTGACTGTATTATTAAGTGCCCTTAATGCCCGGCATAGCCATCAGATGCATGGAACATCTTATTTTTCAGGCATCATGATCCGCGCCTGCGATGTTGTTATGTTTGTCTGAAGTTGGTGCTTTTAGCCTATGATCTATAAAGCTTTATCGGGCACCGCACCCGTGAGAAGGCTCGTTCCCACGAGTTGGATAGACCCTACTACTGCAGGGTGGGCACCCGCGATGTTCGATCTGAATTCGAAGCTGGTAACTCTAGGCCGTGGCCTAGGCAGTGTCTATTCGTGTACTTTATTCGTGATTCCTTTGTGTTTAACGCTGATCGTACCCAAAGGTCAAGGCAATAGTAAAACACGTTTGAATCAAATAATAAAACGTTATAAACCATAAGTTAAATACAGAAGCTGTTTTATTTCCCATTGTTAACACAACAGAGCAGATCATAAGAAAATAATAGAAATGTGTTCTACAAAGTAAATATTTATAGTAGAGTGCATAAATTATTATTACAGCAGTGGCTCATTTTGCGTTGGTCGATAGGCGGATTGTGGTAGTAGCGTACAGCACAAGGCGTTCTAAGAAACGAGGAAGTATTTCAACCAAATTAAACGTTGTTTAGGTTTTAATCAAAACATATATATATTCAAATAGGCCTTTACAAGCATTATTAAGTTGTCAATTTTACATTTCAGCTTGTAAGGAAGCTACCACTGGCTCGGAATGCAGTTCTGTCGTTCTTTTAAAATACTGTTACAATTTGTTAAGCCTTAATACAATGTATTAGGTATCCCACATATAAGTCAATCAACAGAATTTTACGAATTTTAAATTTCCACCTGAAACTCTTAAACATTCTAGTAAGATTTATGCAATAGGGATTTATAATAAGATTCTTTAAATTCATTTCAATAAAACGACCACAAATCGCGAAAATAATAATAATATTGGCATCAAAACAATGTTTCATTTTCATAATAATGTTGGCGATATTGCTTCAATAAAATTAAATACTCTCGAAACCAATTGAAGTTACTTTCTCTTTCAATATTAACATCACTAATATCTTTATTTGTCACTCGGGTTCTTTTTTGCCTAACGGTATTCGAAGAGCTTACTTATTCATTGTATTCGAAAATCTTAAACCGAAAGATCGACAAATGCACCATTCCTCCACCACAGATTCAGGGTACCGATGCCAGTTAACACAGGTTATCATTATTCTGCGAGCAATTAAAGTGATCAAGTGCAATTGAAATGCCATTCCGAAAGTAGGATTCGGGGGCTAGTGGGTGGCCGTTAACATCGTTTTATTTAAATGTCCATAAACCAGCCAGTTTTCATTTTAAATACATTTCACAATAATTGGCATCGAGCCGCATCACCACGCTCGTTTACGCTGTTTTACTTTAAGAAAAATAAATTTTCGGCCGTAGAGTGAATATAAAAAGCAGTATGTGTGCAACAATGTAAAGCTCTTTTGGCATATTTTTTTTATGTTTTAAAGAAATTTAAACTACGGTAGTTTAAAATTCTTTGCGTCTTCGGTTATCATGAGAAGAAACTTTGAAATATAAATATGAAAGATATTTTTGATTTAATTTAAACGTGGTTGACCCTTTTAAAAGTAATATAATTCACCTGGTTTCCAGAGTATTTAATATCTGGTAATACAGATTGACCATTTTACACTTTTTGGATGACAAACTCGGCGTAAAGATAAGTAGTTTTTAATTCTCGCAATTTAAAATACTGCCTGGTTTGATGCTGTAAGAAAAAAAAAACATATTCATATGTAAATATATCTCCTTAGTTGGTTCACCTTTTTAAAGTAGTTTTTCGGTGGTAGAGCCACGCGGCTGATCCCGCTGCTAAATGGGCCGGCTCGAACCGGATTAGTACCACGACC